>CM031237.1:123989972-124092269 GCA_018340775.1 Taxus wallichiana var. yunnanensis
TAGTGAATGTTGTCTTAAGTCTTTACGATTCTTTAACAACCACTTGATTGTATCCGGAGAAACCATCCAATGTAAAAGCAACTTTAGAAGCTGTCACAAGTTGGAACATATTTTCCATATTTGGCAAGGGATAGTTGTCCTTCATGGATTCTTTGTTTAGATTTCTAAAATCCACACAAAGTCTGATATCTACATTCTTCTTTCTAACTAGCACAAGGTTTGCAACCCAAGATGAATACCTTGTGGGTTTAATAATACCTTCGTCTCTCAACTTATTTAATTCCTCTTGCATTTTCATGGAGAGAAGTGGATTAATTGGCCTTTGCCTCTACTTGAATGGTTTGACATTTGTTTTAAGAGGGATCTCATGCTGAAATAAATCTTCTCTATATGCTTTCAGCTTTGAATAGGACCAAGCAAAGCGATCTTGATATTTTTCAAGAGTTGGGCATAGGGAATGTTTTCTTCTTTACTTAAATTTCTGCCCAACCAGGACCTTCCTTGGTTTATCCTTTGTTCCCAAGTCATGCTCCTTCACATCCCTTGAGGCATACATGCTTCTATTTATGATGTAATCAACATTGTTAAAGTTTGACTCAAGTGCAACAAGACCTCTAGGAATGGTGTTTGTTTTCAATTGGATGATATATTTTCCAAACAAAGTTTCTCTTCCTTCGAGTCATGCATACCATTCGCTCCTAATCAATATTTATATTTTCAAAATCACCTTGATTTTGCAAGAACCTTAGCACTTGAGAGTCATCATCAAACACCTACCAATGCTTGATGTTGTCGAGACATTAGCCTAGTCAACACTTCAACATTTTACTCACATAAGGTAAAATGGTGCAAACTTCAAATCTAGAACCCAACACTTTGCCAACTTTTTAGTAGTAGCATTGAGACCTATGTCATGATACCGCAATGTTAAAGGAATCAAACATTTTAATTAGATCCCCAAACTACATGCGTATACTATTTCATACGCTATTTTTTTGTAGCATACAACTTTCTTCTTTGTTTGACAACCAGCTCTGAGTCTCCTTTTACAACAATATATTTCACTCCATACTTCCATGCAATCCTTAACCCCAACAATAATGCCTCATACTCAGCAATTTTGTTAGTGCATTCAAAATTAAGTTTGAAGGAAAAAGAAAAATCTTCCAAACTAGGAGAAAGTAGAACTATACCAGCACCATTTCCAAATTTGGAGCAATCTCCATCAAATATCAAGGTCCAAGGAGAACCTACCATATCAAGGCACTTTGATTTTTCCATCTTGTGTTCTTTTCCATCAGCAAAACCAATGAAATTCTTAGTATTTACATCAGCAAACAACACTTCATATGAAGCATTATTGGGATCCTCAATTAAGTGCAACATCTTCTTTTCACCATAAAGTTTGACATGGCTGCCCTCAATGGGAATGGTGGAAAATACATATCCATCTGAAACGCTACCACGAACACTTGCAGCCCATTTTCTTGATAGAAGCATACCCCATTTGGCGGGGTAGTCAACAATTACAACATCAAGTTTCAAATTCTTACCCCGGATAGGCTCACAAGTTGCACTACTGCAAACCCTTCACACAACCAACCCATGCGGCACTTCCTTGAATCCATGGTAGTAAAATTCCCATAGGAATCTATCACTTTGATATCCAACTCATTCATGACTTCTAGAGGCATGGCATTACATGATCCACTGGAATCAAACATATAATTGTGAACTAGCCTATCTTTTATGAGAAAAGTTGTAAATAATGGATAAAAATTAAGTTTGGAATCAACCAAAGATGTCCCCAAATATCCCTCAGGTGTCTCTCCAAGATCTTCTACTACTATTGGTGTTTCAAATTCAACAATGATTTGAGGTGGAGTTTCAAAAACATTCACATTTCTTCCTGGAGTAACCTTCTCTTCTTTCAATCCCAAGTACTAAAATGCTCTCTTCTTATGCTTAGGAATACTAAGCAACTCAATGATTGGAACACTCACTTTAATTTGGCTCAATACTTGGGCTATATCATAGGGGACACTTTTTGGCAAAACAACATTGGAAGGGAAACAAGAAGATTCATCATATGGAAAAGGATTCTTGGCGGCTTGGGCATGAGGAGGATCAGTAATTTTGCTTGGGAAGCGAGCTTTTAGCTAGTGTTTCTTTCCTAGGAGCTTCTTTTTGAATGCTTGTGAGCAAGGGTGTTTTAGATTTGGCTTGAGGCCAAATTCCTTAACAACCTTACTTCTAGTGTTATAGTCCTTCTCTTGAGCTTAACAACATTCATCAACAATTGTCTATCTTCCTCAGAAGGAGATACCACCATCATACTTATTAATCATCAAAGCTCTTAAGTATTGAAAGTCATTGTTAGGAATTTCAAAAGCTTGCACTACATCAACTTCAAGAGCATGAGGGGAGAAAAATTGTACCCATTTGATGGAATCCCAAAAGGTAGTAGCAGATCCTAGCACTTATTACTTCGGTAGATGTTGCTCCTCCCTATGAGTTTGAAGACCAGCCCAACATGCAAATATCATCATCGGTTCCATCCTTATTATCAACTTCATCGACTTGTTGGTCCACTTCACATGGAGGATTAGGGACAAAACATCTATCACACCAATTCATATCAGCAACTTCATCAATAACAACCCATGACGTTAGAGGGTAAGGAACTAATCTAATTTCATGTGCTTGGGGTTGTCTATTTCCCCTCCCATGGTCCTTTACCTCTATCATCTGCTCTTTGATCACCCCTAGGATGATTTCCAAATCTATCTTGTGCTTGTTGCCTTGGCTAACCTTTTGAAGTCTGCGCCCAATTCCCTTCTCGGCTTGGGCTAATTTGTATGAGATTTCTTTGACATCCCCTACCAAAGTTTTAACAACCTCTTCTAAATCAACACCTTTGCTAGCTTGAGGCTTTTAGGGTTTATCAACTTTACTCCATCTCTCTTGAGAGGTTTCCAAATTTCTTTGATATTATTTTCAATTTAAAGTGCCATGGACAAAGCTTGTCTTAGATTGGTTGGGTTCTTGTCTCTCAAGTAATAGGCTGCATTCTTATCAAATGCATCTACATATTTGATTAAACAAGATTCATCACAAGGCCTCGGATTAGCGGCGGCCTTCTCAAAGTTTTGTTAAACCTTTTGTTGAAGTCATGGACTAATTCATTAGGGTTCTTATTGATATTCTCAAACTCAAATAAAAGAAATCTAGGATTAGTCCTATCACCCAAATTAACCTAAATGCATTTTTCATTTCAGTCCATGAATCAATAGAATTATCGGTAAAGCCTTGTACCATCCCTAGCATCCTCTTTAGTTTATGAATAAACAAATTAATATACACATCTTCAAACTCTATCTCAAAATATTCCATCATATTATCAAAAGCTTGAGATCTTTTTGATCACCAATAATAGCATTGTTACCTAGAATTTTGTGCAACCTATTTCTAACATCTTGTGGGACATGACATTCGGAGTAACCATCCATTCCTCTAAAATTTATAGGACGAAAGGTGTTAAAGCAAATGGAGGTCTAGGCTGATCCATATCATTTGGTGGAGGCTGATCTTGGAGGTGAAACAAGCTAATTAGGAGTGCGAGGTCTTTAGGATTCAGAATGTGATTCACAAGGCGGTATTCTCTAAGTGCTGATTTTCTTGGAAAGTTATACTCAAATTAAAACATAGAGGTGTAAATTAGAGAAGGAGCTTACAGTGCACAGCGCGAAGGGTCTTCACTAGCTGAGGCAAATAGGTTTATGAGAGGATTGATTGAATCAAAATCACTTGAAGAAGAGTGATAATCCTCTACTAAAGGCTGATCTCTCTCACCAATGGCTATATCTTTACCTGATGTCTGACCTTTAACCACTTTCCAAACTCTTCTCCTTCGACTACGAGTTTCTTGAATGCGAGAACAATTTATTAGCTTGATTCTCTAAGGAAGAGAGATCTTCTTCCCTCCAGTTTTGTAGAGATCAACAACACAAAAATAAATGACAGAAAGCTTAAGACACTGGTATTTTCTAGATCAAATCAGCATGTAGTCGCCACTAAGGAATTTCACCTTAGTTGTGCAAGAATGCACTAAAATAATCTGTCAAATGCTTGTTAGTACTAAAACCTTTGCAAATCCTTATAAATCAGACCTTCTTCCTCTTAAATCAATCAATCACAATGTAAGAAAAGTGTATGAACTACTAGTAAATGGAAAAAGGGTAGACAAAACTTGAAACCCTTGTTTAAAAACTTACAGATCTAAAGCATAGAATGATATTTTAACAATGTAGTAGATCAAATACTTGAATACACAAATTCTCAAACTCCTCAAACACTTCAAAAACACCAAGAATCTCCAAGAAGTTCCCCGACAGTGGTGCCACTCGTGTTGGTATCCAAGTTGTTCTCCTTTTCAGTTTGCGCATCACCATAGATATGTCATGGAGCCTAAGGATAAATTAGACCATGTTGTATGTCATTGGTAGTTAGGGATATGGTCTAGATGATGCTCAAGTTCTTGGAGAAATTGATAGCACTATTATAGGACTTGATCTTGTCCTAGTTGTTTTAGGTTGTGCCTTACTGACAAGGTAAGAGGACCTATTTTGTAACCTTGTGATGGTGAAGGAGATGAAGATGTCCTCTTTGGTTGAAATTATATTATGGAGACCTTGATGAAAACATGATCAACACCCCACATCTGAACTCTCACAGAGTTGTCACTTCTTAAAACATGGGTATGTTCTCAAAACAAGGCGAAAGGTTACTAGAGACATTGGAAATCCATGATCTATTATGCATACTTTTGCAAATGGACTTTGATATTTTGTGGGTATAAAAATGCAAATTAGGGATAGTACATGATAGGATCTTTACTTTTTAGATGATTTTTGGTGGGGGATTGACAAGACAAATTGGGATAGATTAGATCTTTGACAATCTCTACAATACTTTAACACATATCGAAGAAATAACTCGGATAATCGAGAATGTTCCTTGACAGAAGAGCACTGAATGGAAGCCAAGGTTGTACTCCTCACACAATCTTTGAGAACTCACCACAAAGGATTGAAGTAAATAACTCAATTAAACAAAAAAATCCTTGATCAAACCATGCCTAAGGTGCCCCCAAAGGCTTACAGGTAATCTCTACTTGATCGAGGAAGGTAAAGTGATTTTAAATTTGTTTATCTCCTTATTAGATGAAGGCTCTTTTGAACATGATATTATAAATGCCACTAAACTATCAATAAGAAATGGAGATTTTGTGTGATTTCTAAAGACTTTTAATGCAAGATTACAACAGGAACAACAAAATTTATTTGTAGGCATTTAAAATTGATAACAGACATCATATTGCCCAAAGAGAAACATAGATTTGATTCAAATCTTGTTAGATTCAACAACAGGGGAAAGTTACATGAACAATCTCATATTTGTGTGATGGCTATACACTTGTAACCAACTCACATACATGAATTTCCAACATATGAGACATTAACTTGGTTCTTTGGTGGATTTCTCAGAAAATGAGCTTTCTCTCAGAATTTTTGTCATGATTTTCTACTCCCTACCTCTTTACATTTTCTCCGAAATTCACTAAATACCCTATGCCACCTTGGAGCCTTATTTCGCAAGCAAATAATATTCCATGGGATCAATTCTATTACAACAAGTCTTCATGATTTAATGAAAATGACGTCAAATAGAAAAACACTCATATGTTACCAGGAGTGCCGAAAGGATTGAATCATTACAAATATATTCGATCATTATCCTGGAGGCACGTTTTTTATCATTGAGGCATCGCGAGACACCTTTTCATGATCATCTTACCTTTTACCTTTCCAAATTCATTTCTGTAATTTCCAGATCTGACTTTTACTTTTTTCACGGGCCTGAGAAAAATTATATCAAAAACACTCTAGATCAATGAATCAAGCCATGAAAATGATACCAATGATCCCAGAAGGCCAAGATGACACAAAATCATATAAGATTCGATGAAATTTGATGCAAAAATATGATTTCCAAGCTTCTTGGAGCTCCCATGGCAGCCAAAACAAATGGATGCATAGTAACCATCGATCTTACATCAACTTTTAATATCATCCCTCCACATGGAAGATGAGATCCAAAAATAAGCTCAATATTACCTTTTTAACCTTTGGATAAGGCGGGACACGTGGCCAAAAATGATTGGAAATCAATTCGGACACATATTTGACTTTTTGACATTTTGAAAAAATGGAAAAATTGACCTTTCCTCCGCCCCTCCACCTTTGAATTTTGGAGCTGACACATGGCATATGGTGGGCCCCATCGGGATCGCGCTTCAATTCTACGCATTTTGACCCTTTTTGGAATTTGGGAAAATTTTCACCTTTTTCCCCATGGGCCTACACCTCTGATTTTCCCTTGCCACATGTCTCCTTATGATTCACTAGCGAGGCCAGCACTTCAAATTTTGATTTTGAACCCCTTTGTGAAAAAGGGAAAAATCCCCTTCTACCTCCACTGGCCCGCCGACCCGCCTTGCTCTGTTGGACACGTGTCCACCTATGATTTGCGCAGGGCCATTCTTCATTTTTTACTTTTTAGACAAAGGAAAAAAGTTATAAAGTTTCCTTCGGCCCCTTCCTCCACCTTTTTCCCTTTTGGACATGCATCCTTTCCTGATTAGTTGTGGAGATTCGGCCCAAAAATACAATTTAGCTCCCCTTTTTTGCTAAGGAAAATTTCAAATCTTCATCCGCTAGGCCGCCAACCCACCTAAAACTGATGCCACGTGTCCTCCTCTGATTGGAGAGGGAGAAAACTGATTTTGAAACTTTATAAATTTAGAGCCAAAAAATTCTAAGTCCCCCCATGGCCCGAACTTCCATTTTGAAACTTCTAGGACACGTGTCCTCTTGCGAATGGCTGCGGGGTTTCATGCCATAATTTCACTTTATCACTTTGAGCCATAAAACATTGAAATTCTCCAAGTTCCCCCATATCTACCGCATGCCCTTTGACCAAAATATTGTCACCTGTCTTCCTCTGATTGGAGCATGGATAAAAGTGATTGTTTCAATTTGAGAAAAATAGAGCTAAAAAACTCTAAGTCCTCCATCGCCCCTTTTTCCCCTTTTGATTTTTAGGACATGTGTCCTCACCCCATTGGCTGCGGGCATCGGGCCAAATGTTGATTTTGAAAATTTTACAAAATGAAATCAAAATTTCTTAAAAAGAAAGTCCACCATGAGCCAATTCCTAGCCAATAGGAAACCATAAATTGCCATTACCTTCTTATGATGAATTTGACTGAAAATGATACCGTATGACTTGTGAAAACATGAAAAAAATAAAATATTCCCTAGAAATCAAATTTTTCAATAAGGATTTCAAATTTCTTGATTTTAAATCAACTGAAGCATGATTTGTCATTATTTTCGACCTAGGGACCAGATTTTCAAATACAAGCAATTATGAATTGTTCAAATTCGATTTTTACACGATCCGTAAAGGGAAAATGAAATAGCGCACAAATTGGAAAAACCTAGGGCATAAATAAGAGCACACATGGATTTTTCTTTTAAACCAGGGCAAAACAACAAGTTTATGGGCAATTTTGAAGCATTCAACTAGAGGGGACAAATTACAGATCACCAATTCGAGAAGTAAAACATTTTTGAGAAAAAATGGACGTGAAAAATTAGTGCACACTATGCAAGCTCAGAAATGGCACCAACAACCATAAAAGAAGCACAAATAACAATCTTAATTTACTTAAAGAAATGACCATAATATAATCAGACAAACTACTTGCCTTATAACGAGATAAGTATTGTCCTAAACAATTACTCATTTATATCAAATAAAATCTCCTAACATTAACTTATTTCATAATTTTTTCTTAATTTGAAATATAAATTTTAACTTCAATAGATAAACAAAAAGAGTTACTTTTAGAATCAAGACCTTCTTTTCATCTTTACCAAGTTTCCAAAAAACATGTGAAGACAAGTTCATTTCAACATCGTTACATTTTTAAGATGAGTCAACCATCAACTTAAATAAATAAGAGATTCACAATTTCAGATGTGACATCCTATTTCTTGGTCAAATAACTATAACCTAGGTTCTCAGATTAGGCCTCATATTAACAATGGAAAAGTACTTCCCAGCAACAATGTTTCATTTCAATTAACTGAAACAATTATTATTTCCTTAAATATAATTTAAGTAGAGAAGTAATTAGTAACAACTACTAATCAATTACTTAATAAATTAATACATTTGATTCAATTATACCTATGATAGGTTTTGTATAAAGAAAGGAGATCGAGTGAAGAGTAAACAGATTACTGATTTCCTTATCATTCGGTTAAACGAGTTCTCATATTCATCTTCAGAAAAGAAGAGTCAACATCCTACCCAACAAAATAGTTATTAACTTACTTGCAACCTTGATGAATCTTTCTATATCTTTGAATATTTCATTCATTGATTCGAAACCATTTATTCCATCAAAATAAAGTAAGACTATAAAAAGTTCACACCTTAATCAAGACCAAACAGAGAAGGAAGAAATCATCCATTGTGTGCACAAAGAAGAGTCCATCTGAAAACAATTTCATAACAATGCATGACTCAGCCATTGAAAAATAGTTAGTCAAGAAATGGTTAAGTTTTCCTTTCTACAGGATGAGGCTCTTATGTACACTTCCGTAAATAGAAAAGAAATTCAATTCCACACAAATAAACAAAGATCATTAAAACTTATAGACCAGAACATTTTGGTTGGATCAATAAAAAAATTAATAGTCCAAAAGTTGATTATACATTCAACGATTCCCATGAACGTACCACAATCAGCTCATAACATGTGAGTTAACAAACTACAAGGAAGTTACCAAATCTAGCGAATAATTTTTCATCATCTCACCCAAGCCCAAAAGGACAAGAAAAATGAACTTAAGAATGTCAAACAGACCTAAGAGATAATCACCATAACGACTTGGAGAAGGCCAACTACTAGAGTATCACAATATCAAAAGGAACTTCAACAAAGAAAACCATCTCATCTTCCAGATTTCAATAAACCAATAATCACCTTATAAAGTTTTAGAGAAGAGAATTCTAGTAACAAACAACCCAAGTAAGACAACTCTCATTCTTATCTCCCTACGAGTTCAACTGAACAGTAATTCCAAATAACAAAACTTACCCAACTCCCATCAAATTACGATTTGAAGAAGAGGATATTTAGAAAAAATAAAATAAGAACATGATATTTCTTCTAAGATCTTATACAAGTTGAAGTCTGAACACCAACAATTCCATAAACCTCAAACACCCATTAACCTTTGTTTTTAAGCAAGTTCAAGTTCATACTGAAGAAAAAAGTATACAAATACAGTCCCGAACAAGGAGTATAAAACTTAACAGAACAAGATACAATTTAAAAGGATATTCTTCTACCTTTCAAAACAAGCAAAGGCATTCAGTATAAGAATGCAAGTTTTAACAGTATAAATACAAACAAGATGTCCATTCCTCACTTTCATGCACATTCGTGTTCACACAATGAGATAAACATATATCCATACAGATCACAAAAGGAGTAATACAAATTTAAAACTAAGAGAGGCATAAGAGAAAAGTACCCATTTACAAACTAATTTCAAAAGAAACTTCCAGCTCGAAGCTTAAGACAAAAACTAGCTACTCAAACTCTTTTTTGAGTAGATAGTCTAGAGTATATAATCCAATCAAAACACTAAAGTCTCGACAGTTGTAAATGCATTTCACCATTTTAACTCACTCAAAGAAAACACCCAAAACCACATTATCATGCAAGGGTTCCAAAACCAAAAGCACAAAGATTCTTTCAACAAGAAAGAAAATAACTAGAACCAAAAATAGAAAACATTTATCTCATGAGAGCAGAGTTGTTTTAATGAAACATTTAGAGAAAAGAAAGAAATATTAATGGATAGATCCTATCATGCATGATAGTGCTTCTGCCATTTGAAGAAGACTTCCATTTGAGATTCCAACTCTTCTTCTTCTCCAAGCAAGATCAAAAACTAAAAATATCTTTCCCTAATGTCTCATATACTTTCCTTGAATCGAAAATAGACCAAGGAAATCAAAAATAGCCATAAACTGAAAATAGAACTGCTGGTTTGAAGAACCAGATAGCTCCATGTAGAGCAAAAATTGAGAGCATGAATGACCAAACAACCTCCAACAAATCCACCCGCATAGTTTCCTAGGCGGTTTTCTCGCCAAAAATGAGACTCATTAATGCCATTAATTCTCAAATTCCCACCTATCT
Organism: Taxus wallichiana var. yunnanensis; assembly: GCA_018340775.1. Lineage (NCBI taxonomy): Eukaryota > Viridiplantae > Streptophyta > Pinopsida > Cupressales > Taxaceae > Taxus > Taxus wallichiana. The sequence continues at coordinate 124,000,318 of CM031237.1, forward strand.
CTCTTCGCCACCGCCATCCAAAATTGGTGAGACCCAATTCAACTTCCACATGCATCACTAAACCTTAGTGATGACTCCACATGGATTCCACCAAATTTCATGCTTCTGCCTAAACTGGCAGTTCGTTGTCATTTAATACAAAATCAAATCACATAAATAGCTTAGGAACCGTCACAAATTACCACATGCCATATGACCCTTAGGTCCCCTTTCCACATTTCATTAGTTTAGGGTAGATTCCATTAGTTTAGGATATGACCATAGGATAGTTTAGAAGTATTTACCTTAGGTTTAAAAACATTTCAATAGGTAAATTTCCACCTTAGGTTAGGTCATAGCTCATAGCTATTTAGTATTAGGTATAGGTTAGAAATAATCCTAGCATCACCTTAGGTTATTTCCCCATACCCTAATTTAGAACATGTAACCTAGGTTAGGATGCTATCCCAAATAGGCATAGATAAAAGATAGGTACATTTACCTTAGTTTAGAATCCCATTAGAATAGATCTCACAGGCCTAGGACTTAGTTTTTTTTTTCTTTTTTTCCTCCATAGTCTTGAAGCAGGTCTCATACCACTTGACGATGTTAGCATCCCAAAGAGATCAATCAAAAATATCTGAGCACTTAACATACAACGGAATGCAGGCATGATCTTACAAGGAAAATAAAAGAATTTGTAAACATACAAAAGTTCAGTCCATTATGTCCTTCAACCTCTGAATGTCAGTTTACCATTCAAATTAGGTAAGAAGATTTAAAACATACCTTGGATCAATGGAATTGATCCAAGGATGTGTTAATTAAATAGAGATAAGTTTGCAACATCATTACCAGATTACAACTCATCTATCAGAAGTGAAAAGGGATTCTTTGCAAGCTACTACATTTCAGCCTAATGAAATCAAGAGCAGAAATGACTTATCCATGGCAAGCATGATTTCACGACAATCAAGGGAACACATCTTATCAAGAAAATCACATGTCAACACTTGTAATGCAAAAGAGGAAAGATAACAATTTGTCAAAGGTGTTACATACTTCCCTCCTAAAAAGAATCATCGTCTCGATGATTATCTTATTTTAACAATTTGCATCAAGGACAATCAGTTTATCCACTTTCTTTTCATGTGTTCATAACATATCAGAATTTTAAAGTTCCAAAATCAGCATTTACATAGCTGTTTATTTAAAATAAATAAATATCTTCCCAAAACTAGCAAATTTATTGTCATAAAAGAATTAAATCACAATTTATATCAAATCAAGAATCAATTTTGTTCAAATAAATATGGAAAAGTAGTTTTCATATCTTCCATATTTTTCCAGGTTGCACTTTCTTCATTAAACTGGTCCCAATAGACCTTACATTCACTTATTTCACGATTTCTTAAATGCAACTAGCAATTTTCTAGCACTTGCAAGGGTCTAACCATGATTATTCCTGGGTCTTGGACCTGCAATGAATTCTAATTTAACACATGTGATAAATTTGAAATGTATTTCTTAATAAACGAAATATGGAAAATATCATGCATTCGTGACAAAGCGGAGGTAATGCTAAATGATAAACTACAAGGTTGATTACTTCAGCTATTTCAAAAGGTCCTAGAAAACAAGGTGATAACTTGGCAGCCCTACAAAAGTTATAAAACTCTTTTTCGGTTTAACCCGAAGAAAGACCTTCTCACCAAGTTCAAATTTCCTATCAACTCGGCTTCAATTCATCATAACTCTTTTTCCTATCTACTGCTTCTTTCAAGTGTTCACGAATCATTTTAACTTGTTGTTCCATTTCAAGTAAGGATTTCGGGTCCAATTACCTCTCTATCCTTAATGTTGTCCTAACTAACAGTGTTTTGCATTTTCTTTTATATAATGCTTGAAAAGGTGCCATCTTAAGAGAAGAATGATGTGTATTGTTGTATCCAAATTCAACTAATGGAAGGTACTCTTCCCACTTATACTATTGATCCATACAATACATCCGTAACATATCCTTTAAAACTTGATTAACTCTTTCACCTTTATCCATCCATTTCCAGGATGATACGCGAACTTAAATTCAACTTAGTTCCTAGAGCTTCATTAAGGGTTTTCCAAAACTTTGAAGTCATTCTAGGATCTCTATCAGATATGATTAATTTAGGTACTCCATGTAATCTAAAAATCTCATGTACAAACCTTTTTTCCAAAACAAGAGAATCATCCTTAAGATTACCAACAATAAAATGAGCTACTTTTGTTAGTTTATCCACAACAACCAAAATAACATCATGTTTATTTTTTTGACATAGGCAATGTAACACCTGAACTGTCGTTACTTTCTCCGAGCATACAAGTGTTGATATGTGATTTCTTGTAAAAGGATGTGTTCCTTGATTTAGAAATCATGCTTGATATGTATCTTGTAATTTCTTTGCAGATTGCAAATCTTGGTGAGTCAATATGATTAGACTCTTTTATTTATTTCATTTTGTATCCGAGTATTAATCTGATCTCGGAATGAATTATAGAGTTATCCATCTATAAGATCTAGTCTTGGATCAGTGGAATTGATCCAAGTAATGCTTAAAGTTTGTTCATGATGAATTAAAATCACAGACCTTGAACAGGTTGCAAGGTCTAGAAGCATTTAATAAGCTAGTCAGGAGTATGACTCAGGCTGATCGAGTAAAATGAATTGGTTCCCGATATGGAAGTATATCTGGAAGGTCTCGATCGTGGACCAGGTAATAATTCGGTTACATACGATTCTGCAGCAGAACAGGAGCTAACCCTGTTCAAGAAGGTATGAGGTAGGTCTTTTCTGAGTGTACAGAATGTAGACCTAACTGGAATTATTAAGTGATTAGTAACCTAACACTAAATCTAACCTAGGGGTTAGATTAGTGTTAATCTAACCTAGACCTAGGCTAAGTGCTAATGTCCTAAGTTAGTATCTATGTGTAATGTGGTTAGAATTTGTATTATCCTAAATTCTAACCTATGATACTAACCTAACTATGATCAAGAATGTAAAGGGGCCTATGGAGGGGTGCGAACCATGGGCGGCGTTTTCCATGTTATTAAATGCATGGGATAAGGATGAAGGACAGGTCTTGGCGGAGGTTTTGGGAACGGCTAACCTGTGCCGACGTGGCAGGTCACCAAAACTGGAAATGAACTTGGGATTTTATTTGACTGTCGCCAACTTTGGCGGTCGGTGGAAGTGGAGTTTGAGCGGGAAAGTTGGTGTAATTGCATTCAATGCTCTCGGTAGATGAGCTCGGAACTCACGAGAAGGCATGCAAATAGGAAGTTTGTTGGTTTGTTTGGCTTATCGCGATTTTCGGTTTTTCTTCTGCCTGTTCACTGGTTCTTCGCACCAGTCTTCTTTGTGTTGCATGGCGAGCATGAGGTTATCTAGCTCTTTTCTCTGGCAAGGAGAGTATATATGTTTTGGAGATAGCAAAATTTTGTTGGTCGCTCTAACTTGGAAAAGGAAAAGGAAGTCTGAGCTCTTCCAGTGGTCTGCTTCGGAAATTTGAGCAAAAATCCAGGCATGTTAGGCCCTAACCTTTAAAAATCTTGCTGTCTTTCAAGTGATTTCATTAGAACAACTCTGTTCAAATGATTTATGGAATTAGATGTTTATCTATGGATGTCTTGTGTGATTTTTCTTGGTACAGTATCTCTTCTGGTTCGAATCTTCATTTATCCTTTGTTGGGTGTTTATTAAATTCGAACTGTGGCATTATTTTCTTGTGTTTGCATTCTGGCTTAATTATGCGAAACATGTGAAATGTGTGAATGCTCGGCCTATTCGGCGTGAGCCCATGAATCGTTCCTGTGATGGGTATAGGCCATTGATTGTCTGTCGATTTTTGGTCGTTGATTCTTGTTTTGGAAACAGTTGGAGGAAACATTGATGGAACTGTTTGTTTGTTCAGTGTTATGAAACCTTTGTAAGCTCTGTCGTGGGTTTTGATGATGGTAGTTATTGATACTTTGTGGGTTTCGTTCTGTCTTTTAAATTTGTTTGGGAACAGGTAACTATTGTGTTACAGTAGTCATTACGACCCAGGGGAAGTTGTTTTTCCTTGTTATTGTGGTAACGGTTTAACTTTGTTGATGATAGGTATCAATATGGATATATGTATTTTTATTTAAACAACTTTGTGGAGTCCTCGGAATGAAATCGGTATTTGATTTGCTTACACTTGATTTGTTACGAATGCTTGTTATAGATGGCATAGAAGGATTCATTAACTATTTGTTTTTATCTATACCTATTGTTGTTGGGTTCATGCGGTTATTGGTATAAACCGTTTACGGTATCGGTGATATATATATATAGATTTATGTTTGTTTTAATCGAGCGACTCTGTGGAGTCATGGAATGATTTGTATATATATTTGATCCACTGTTCAAGTTGAATATAAATGAATATTGGGAAATGTTGTACCATGACCTAAGGAATAACTTGTATTTCAATCAACATGTTATTGCACGTAAGAGTACCTTCGTGTCGCAAGGATTTTGTGGTACAGATTCTCTTGGTATATTTTTACGTCTTCAGTCTGTGCAAATTTGTGTAAAAGATTGGCAAGGGTTCAGTCGGATTCCTTGTTTTGAAATCAGTAATTGGATTTGCTTGCCTGATTTTTAATAAGCTCCGTTGATGGGCTTAGATGGAATCGTATGCAATTATTTGACTTGTTACTGTTGTTCGGATTCATATGAATTCTTGGAAGGTAACCTGTATTGCTTTGTACCATATTGAACCTGATTTTTGGGACACTGTCGTTTTGTCACTGTTCCTTGAGTATGGATAATTATCTTGTGTCCTGGCTCTGTTGAAGTGAGTCGCGAATACCATACTTAGATTTGAATGCGCCCAGGTGAGTATAGTTATGCTATGTTCCTTCCTGTTTATTTCAGTCCGATTGAGACTGGTCATGTATCGGAGATTCTGTGTGGTCATCTTGGCATAGTCCTTAGGAAACTTCAATTGCTTAAAGCAATGAAGTCTGTTGTTGACAGCGATATGCCAGAGGTTCTTTGATTTCGAACTTGGATCGAAAACCTTCTTTGTGTTTAAAAAGGAACTAGTATTGAGCTATAGGTTGATATATGGGATTGATGACGTGTTAGCTCTTTTGTCGGGAGTTTTTTTTGTGTTCTTTTATTTAAAACAATGATCCTTCTTGTGGCTTGTCGGACTTGTTGGTATACATCTTGGGTGAATGTTTTCCATATGTGGAGAGTGCAGTAGTGAACTTGTATGAAAGGGGGTATGAATGATATGTTCTTTCTCTTCTATTATTATAATCTTGGTAGAGATCATGTCAATAGTTGGTATTGCTTTTGTAACATATTGGTGGAATCACGATTTACTATGATATTCCATTTTCGATGAAAGTGACGATTTGTTCAATATTGCTGATCTTGGATTCAAGATGATTGTTCTAATACTTTCGTTCTTTGATTCTTAATATTTGATGAAATATTAGAAAGTGAGTAAGACTATTTTGTAACGATGATAGAGTTACACATTTGTAGACATTTTGTATTACAAAGGCATAGAAATGCGAATATGTTTACTTGTTTGGATAATTGATCTCATTTAAACAGGGTGTTTAATGAAAACAATTGATGGATTGCAATTGTTTTAAAAGTTAGTGCTTATCATGCTCAGTTCATCGAACTGACTCATGTTGACTATTTTTGCAGATGGTTGCCGTAAGTGGTAAAAGCAATGCAGATCTGACAGGATGATCAGATTATTTAATTTGTTTCATAATGAATTACAGCTTGATTATATAAATGTCTTTGTATGTGGAAAGATATTTCTTTTCCGTTAAGCATTGTATCAAGTATCTTGCTTGCATAAAATGTAATTGTATAATTTTGAAAGGAATGGAAATAAGTGTTTGATACTTATGTGTTGTATTCTATTTCTGATAGTTGACCTTCTTCGGTTTATATACCAGAATGGCAATGATATCTTTGTAAAATTTTGGATGCTTTTGTGATTGAAAATGAAAGCTTACAAGAAAATGTGATTGAATTCATATGAGTGTTTAGCAGATCTTATTGTTCTAGCGAAAGCAATATTGAATTTAAATAATTGTCTTTCTAAAAGATAGGTTAAAAATGAACCTAAGCAGAACGCTAAACAAGCTGGATTAAATTACTAATCCCTAGTCCTGAGTATGACAGGACAATATTAAATTGGATTCTTAATCATTTATATCCTTATACTAATAAGTATGATATAAATTCAGTTAAGAGAACTGATATAAATCAAATGAAGTTCGGATGGCAATCTCATGTGAAGGTTATGAGATATTGTCCAATTCTGTTGTTTAGAATCAGGTGTATTCTAATGACTCCTTGATGAGAGCTTGACCTTAATACCTCTACCATGTAATGGGTTTTATAGAGGAGGGTCGTCTTAAGACGAAGAATCCAGGGATCGGGAAAGGCTAACCTTAGGGAAAAGTCTTTAAAGTAATTTAAACTCAAGTGCGTAACGCATGTTGTTAAGTAGATCTTTTCGAGGTGGATTTAAAGGTTGACGACACAAGTCAACTGCAGGGTTGTACCTCCGAGAAGATTAGGATCTTCTCGAAGTTACAACAATGCAGGAGACTTATGGTGACACCCTTTGCATTGATCGCTAAGATTTACACTTTGATCTCGCACGAGTTACTCGGGAGTCCGATTATGAACGTGGTCATGTTATAAGGCTGCCTAGGAGATTCGGGGTATCATGACACACTTGGTTGAAGCTGCAGGTTGAACCGGTATGTCACCATATCCCTAATCCTCGTGGGCATCCATATAACATTATCACCTTGATAATCTACCTCCGAGTGATTCGATTGTGAAAGGAAGGACCTGAGTGGTAGTCGTGTAGGACATTCTATATAACATAAGAATGGGGTGAAGGACGTATTCAGTTGGCGAGTATCTAGTTAAGGAATACGAGACATAAACAGTATGTTTCAAATCTTTGGCCAAAGTATGCAGTGCTGCTGATTGCGTTGTCCTAATTCACCTAGTCTAAGGGATGAGATGCCGATGAATAATAGTAACGATTATTCGATTAGGTTCCTTAGACGAGCATTCTGAATCCCAGTAGGGAAGAGAACCGCAAAGTAAAGTGTTAACTAAAAACACCAACTCTTTTTACTCATGAATAGATCGGTAGATTCTTACCGAGTCATGGAATGAATAGATCGGAGGTACTCAGAGTCATTACATTTGCATATGGTTTACTGTTATATGAATGGTTATTTGATTTGTGAGTTCTAAATTATGTATTTAGAACTAGGATGCATTATAAAAAAAAAAAAAAAATTTACTTGTTCTAAGGTATTAAATGAGGATGTTACATCTTGGTATCGAGTGAAGGTTGCGGCTCTTGGACCTATTGAGTCCATAATCGATAAAAACCTAAATTTTTCTTGTAACAAAAATGGTTAGAACAAGGGGAACATTGCGAATAATGCTCCACTGAAGGAGGAGCGCGGCAACAACCAGAAAGCTGGATGAGATCCTTGCTGCCTGTTGGACACAAGAGATCGCTTGGCTGTACTTGAACTACGAGGTGATGGGAAATGAGGAGGATGAAGAAGGCGATAATAATAATCAGCAACCTCCACGAGACAACCCCGACATGGGTGTTGATATTAATGCTGGAATGCACTGTCCAACCGAGAAAACAAAAAGGCAGATTAGCGTGAGAACTCACTAATGATATAAAAGGATAAGTCCACCTAAGTATGATGGCACCACATTAGGAGATGGAGTGAGAAGCGCTCGTGAAATGGAGAAGTACTTTGCAATAAGGAACTTCTCGGAGAAACCAAAGCTATTTGGGGAGCCTATCAGCTTTTCTCACGAAGCATCTTCGTGGTGGGATAGCCGAAAAGCTGAGCTAAACATTGATGAAACCAATATTACTTGGGATCAATTTAAAGGCTATTTTAGGCAACGTTGGCTGCCACAACTTTTCTATGATCGAGAAAATGACAGAATTTCAGAACTTAGCTCAAGGAAGCTAACGATAGCCGAATACTTGTGGGAGCAGTTTACAAAACTCCTCAAGTATGTACATGATATCAAAGCGGCGAAAAGTTCGGATACGGAAATTCATCATGGGATTGAATCTGTGATAGGGGAGAGGTCGATGTTCACGGTCCAACCACTATGGAAGGAGTTGTTGAAAAGGCCATAAGGCAAGAACAGAAATTAAAGGCTATTTACGCCCATAAGGAGGAAGTGCGGAAGAAGGCTGCAAACCCTTCTTGACCTCTCTTGCACCAGAGAAAAAGGACCATGGAAAAAGTTTGGAAACAAGAGTAAGTTTCAGGAGATAACAATAAGAAAGCAGCGATAAATAAGCTGCTAGAAATGTAAAGGATAATTTTGCTAAAAATTATAATAATGGCGAAGCCCTATGGAGGACAGCGTGACAATTACAAAGCTGGAGGCAACTTTGAGCCTAAAAGGGACCCGAGTGGAGGCTGCTACAATTGTGGTAAAGATCACTACGCAAATCGGTGCCCTTTGAAGAAGGATGATCGTGTCAGCGACATAAGATACATGCTGCGATAGCGACAAGCAAGGTGAAAAGCAAGTGACACCTATAGAAGTTAGGGTAAGTTATTCGGCATACACATCACTATTCTTTTTGATACGGGAGCTCTTGAATGTTTTATATCTAATAAACTTGCTTCTAAACTTAAAAGAAAAGTGGAAAAATGGATAAATCTTGGGTATGCGGTATGGTAATAATTCATGTTCATACGGTGAGTATGTGTCTTTTTGGGGCAGTCCTTGACTTACCTAACTTTTCCACGGAAGTTGATCTCTATGTCGCACCTTTAGGATCGTATGACATTGTGATCGGTGTCATTGGTTAGCTGACCATAAAGCAAAAGTAGATTTATGAAAAGAACATAAAATGTTTAGATGATCAGCTTTGGAATCAAAATGAGAGATTCAAGGTGTGAAGCGAGAAATTTCAGTTAGAAAACTATCAGCTATGCAGCTTAAAAAGGCTAAAAATAAAGGATGTACCCTTTATGCGGTAAAGATATCTGAATCTTTAGAAGAAGATGATGATTTAATGAAACAGTTCCCTCTTTTACAAGGTTTGAGGATGTTTTCTGAGGAATTACAGGGTTACCACCCAGAGAGAATTTGACTTTACCATTGAAATCAAGCACAGGAGCAGAACCTATATCCAAAGCGCCTTATCGGATGACTACTCTTTTGAGTTAGTCGAGCTTAAAGCACAGTTACATGAGCTTTTGTCTAAAGGATTGATTAGACCAAGTGTTTCACCTTGGGGAGCACCTGTGATATTTGTGAAAAAGAAGGATGGAACACTAAGGCTGTGTATTGATTATCGGATGTTGAACAAAGCAACAATCGAAGAACCGATATCCACTTCCTAGGATCGGCGATCTGTTTGATCGAATGCGTGGAGCAGTTTATTCTAAGATAGACCTTTGATCTGGTTATCATCAATTAAGGATTAGAGAGGAAGATATTCATAAAACAGCTTTCCGAACAAGGTACGGACATTATGAATTCACAGTTCTACCCTTCGGGTTAACTAATGCACCCGCAGCCTTTATGAATTTAATGAACAATATTTTTCAAGAATACGGACAAGTTTGTACTTGTATTCTTGGACGATATTCTCATTTATTCTAAAAGCGTTGAGGAGCACAATGAGCATTTGAAGATAGTTTTGGGAATTTTGAGAAAGAGGAAGTTGTATGGTAAGTTATCCAAATGTTCTTTCTTTGATTCAGAAGTTCACTATTTGGGTCATGTTATAAGTAAAGAAGGAATTCTGTAGATCCTTCAAAAATAGTGGCAATAATGCTAGTGGCTTTGCACCAAAGAATGTGCATGAAGTAAGAAGCTTCATGGGTCTTGCTTTGTTACTTATAGAAAATTTGTAAAGGATTTTTCTAAGGTAGCATTTGCACGATAACTTCATTGCAAAAGAAGGATAAGAAATTCATATGGAATGATAAGTGCGAAGGCGGCTTTCAAAAGTCTGAAAGACCGGTTGACTCTGCACCTATACTAGGCATTTATACCCAGGACCTAATGGGAGTTTTCTTGTTGTAACGGATGCTTAGGGAAGGCCTTGGAGGTGTTTTGTTACAAAATGATCGAGTCATAGCATATGAAAGTAGAAAACTTAAGTTACATGAGCTGAATTATGCCCCTCATGATTTGGAACTTGCTTTGCCATTGTTCATGCACTTCAAGTCTGGAGACACTATTTACTTGGGAAACCTTTTGAGTTGGCCCGATCACTTAGGACTGAAATATATTTTTACTCATTGCCCATCTTAACGCCGAGACGAGAGAAGGTGGTTAAATTTTTATCACAATATGACTTTGATATTAGCTATATCAAAGGAAGGAGAATAAGTAGTGATGCTCTAAGTCGTAGGAGGCACATTTCTGCCCTTATAACATTAGTAAGAACTTCGGTTTAAAGACGAGGTAAAAGTGCTTGAGAATCGGATGCATACTTTGACAAGTAAAAGCGCGCTTGCTGCTGAGAACCTAAGGATATAAGGTATAAAGGTTTTCATTTTGATAATGAAGGAATCTTGCGTTATGAAAACAGGGTATATGTACCTATCTTTGAGCGATTTGAGAAAGAAGTTGTTAGTTGAATTTCACAATTCACCTTTCTCTGGACACCAGGTATCACAAAAATGCTTGCTGATTTGAAACAGCAATACTTACGAAAGGTATGAAAAAGGATGTGATTAATTTTGTGACTCATTATGCGGAATGTCGTGGTGAAGGCGAGAACATATGCACCTGTTTGGTGTTATATCCTCATAGCATACCGCATACAAATGGCAAGTAATAACCATGGATTTTGTACAAGGACTACATGTCCAGGAATAAACATGATGTTATCACAGTAGTTGTAGATAAAGCCCGGCCAAGGTAGCTCATTTCATCGCTTTGGAAATCTAAAGGATGATTCACGATGCTTGGCCAAAAGGTTCGTACACGAAATTTTCAGATTACATGGTGTGCAGGCTGATTATATCGGCGAGGGATCTAGAATGGCGTCAAGGTTTTGGCAAACGCTTAACGCAGCCTAGGAACGAAACTAAACTTGATTCGCATATCATCAAGAAACGGATGGACAAGCGAGAGGGTAAATCAAGTGTTGGAGGACATGTTGCGAATGTATTGCATGGATCAACAGTATAAATGGGAAGAGTATCTTCCATTAGTTGAGTTCGCATACAACAACACTTATCATTCATCTCTTAAGATGGCACCATTTGAAGCACTTTACGGAAGAAAGTGCGAGAACCCTGTTAGTTGGGGCAGGTGTTGAGGATAGAGTGGTAATTGGACGAGAGATTCTCACGAAATGGAGCAAAGTTAAGCTGATTAAGTGAGCGATTAAAGGAAGCGAACGGATAGACAGAAGAGCTATGCTGACCTTAAGCGGGTTGATAGAAGGTTTGAGCTTGGTGATAAGGTTTTCCTTCGTGTTAAACCTAGAAAGAGTTCTATAACTTTTGGCAAGGCTGCCAAGTTGTCACCTCGATTTGTGGGACCTTTCGAAATTGTCGAAATAATCAATCCTGTAGCTTATCGTTTAGCATTGCCACCTGCTTTATCTCGCATGCATGATGTTTTCCATATTTCTTTGCTTAAGAAATACGTTTCAGATCATCACATGTTTTAAATTGGAATTCCTTGCAGGTCAAGACCCGGAATAATCGTGGTTAAACCCACAGTCTTTGGAAACTCGCCATTTGCATTTAAGAAATCGTGATATACACAATGTAAGGTCAGTGGGACCGGTTTAGCGAGAAAGTGCAACTTGGGAAAACTTGGAAGAGATGAAAATGGCTTTTCCTTCTCTTTTCAACGAATGAAATCATTGACAAAACATACTTTTATGAACTTATTTTTTAAGTATTTATGAAAGCCGATAATGGCAAACATTATTGGAGTTGAATAAAATGTGTTGTGACATTGATTTTGGAACTATTTAATATGGAAGTAGTCACATTGTTTGTGTACTAATAAATTGATTGACACGAAGGTTAATTTAATATGTAATTCATCGGGACGATGAATCTTTTAGGAGGAAGCATGTAACACCACTGACCTGTACTGTTTTACTTTCTCTGAGCATACAAGTGTTGATATGTGATTTCTTGTAAAAGGATGTGTTCCTCGATTTAGAAATCATGCTTGATATGTCTTGTAATTTCTTTGCAGATTACAGATCTTATTGAGTCGAATATGATTAGACTCTTTTATTTATTTCATTTTGCATCAGAGTATTAATCGATCTCGGAATGAATTATAGAGTTATCCATCTATAAGATCTAGTCTTGGATCGGTGGAATTGATCAAGTAATGCTTAAAGTTTGTTCATGATGAATTAAAATCACGGACCTTGAACAGGAGTTGCAGGTCTAGAAGCATTTAATAAGCTAGTCGGGGAGTATGACTCGGGCTGATCAAGTAAAATGAATTGGTTCCCGATATGGAAGTATATCGGAAGGTCTCGATCGTGGACCGGGTAATAATTCGGTTACATACGATTCTGCGGCCTAAACAGGAGCTAACCTGTTCGAAAGGTATGAGGTAGGTCTTTTAAGTGTACGGAATGTAGACCTAAGCGGAATTATTAAGTGATTAGTAACCTAACACTAAATCTAACCTAGGGGTTAGATTAGTGTTAATCTAACCTAGACCTAGGCTAAGTGCTAATGTCCTAAGTTAGTATCTATGTGTAATGTGGTTAGAATTTGTATTATCCTAAATTCTAACCTATGATACTAACCTAACTATGATCAAGAATGTAAAGGGGCCTATGGAGGGGTGCGAACCATGGGCGGTGTTTTCTATGTTATTAAATGCATGGGATAAGGATGAAGGACGGTCTTGGCGGAGGTTTTGGGAGCGGCTAACTTTGTGCCGGCGTGGCGAGTCGCCAAAGCTGGAAATGAACTTGGGATTTTATTTGGTATGCCACTTTGGCGGTCGGTGGAAGTGGAGTTTGAGCGGGAAAGTTGGTGTAATTGCATTCAATGCTCTCGGTAGACGAGCTCGGAACTCGCGAGAAGGCATGCAAACAGGAAGTTTGTTGGTTTGTTTGGCTTATCGCGATTTTCGGTTTTTCTTCTGCCTGTTCATTGGTTCTTCGCACCAGTCTTCTTTGTGTTGCATGGCGAGCATGAGGTTATCTAGCTCTTTTCTCACGCGAGGAGAGTATATATTTTGGAGATAGCAAAATTTTGTTGGTCGCTCTAACTTGGAAAAGGAAAAGGAAGTCGAGCTCTTCCGGTGGTGCCTTGGAAATTTGAGCAAAAATCCGGGCATGTTAGGCCCTAACCTTTAAAAATCTTCTTTGTCTTTCAAGTGATTTCATTAGAACAACTCTGCTGTTCAAATGATTTATGGAATTAGATGTTTATCATGGATGTCTTGTGTGATTTTCTTGGTTGATATCTCTTAGTTCGAATCTTCATTTATCCTTTGTTGGGTGTTTATTAAATTCGAATTGTGGCATTATTTTCTTGTGTTTGCATTACGGCTTAATTATGCGAAACATGTGAAATGTGTGAATGCTCGGCTTGTTCGGCGTGAGCCCATGAATCGTTCTGTGATGGGTATAGGCCATTGATTGTCTGTCGAATTTTTGGTCGTTGATTCTTGTTTTGGAAAGCAGATCGGAAGAAACATTGATGGAAGCTGTTTGTTTGTTCAGTGTTATGAAACCTTTGTAAGCTCTGTCGTGGGTTTTGATGATGGTAGTTATTGATACTTTGTGGGTTTCGTTCTGTCTTGTAAATTTGTTTGGGAACAGGTAACTATTGTGTTACCGTAGTCATTACGACCCAGGGGAAGTTGTTTTTCCTTGATATTGTGGTAACGGGATTTAACCCGTTGACAGTATACAATATGGATATATGTATTTTTATTTAAACAACTTTGTGGAGTCCTCGGAATGAAATCGGTATTTGATTTGCTTACACTTGATTTGTTCTGAATGCTTGCCATAGTTGGCATAGAAGGATTCATTAACTATTTTTTTATCTATACTGTTGTTGGGTTCCGCGGTTATTGGTATAAACCCGTTTACAGTATGCAATGTATATATATATATATTTATGTTTGTTTTAATCGAGCGACTCTGTGGAGTCGATGGAATGATTTGTATATATATTTGATCCACTTTGTTCAAGTTGAATATAAATGAATATTGGGAAATGTTGTACCATGACCTAAGGGAATAACTTGTATTTCAATCAACTTTGTTATTCTGTAAGAGTACCTTCGTGTCAAGAGATTTTGTGGTACTGATTCTCTTGGTATATTTTTACGTCTTGATTGTGCAAATTTGTGTAAAAGATTGGCAAGGGTTGATCGGAGTTCCTTGTTTTGAAATCGATAATTGGAATTTGCTTGCCTGATTTTTAATAAGCTCCGTTGATGGGCTTAGATGGAATCGTATGCAATTATTTGACTTATTCTTGTTGTTCGATTCATATGAATTCTTGGAAGGTAACTTTGTATTGCTTTGTACCTTATTGAACCTGATTTTGGGACAACTTTGTCGTTTTGTCAGCACTGTTCCTTGAGTATGGATAATTATCTTGTGTCTAGCTCTGTTGAAGTGAGTCGCGAATACCATACTTAGATTTGAATGCGCCCGGTGAGTATAGTTATGCTATGTTCCTTCTGTTTATTTCAGTCCGATTGAGGCTGGTCATGTATCGGAGATTACATGTGGTCATCTTGGCATAGTCCTTAGGAAACTTCAATTGCTTAAAAGCAATGAAAGTCATTGTTGTTGTGCGATATGCCAGGAGGTTCTTTGATTTCGAACTTGGATCGAAAACCTTGCTGTGTTTTAAAAGGAACTAGTATTGAGCTATAGGTTGATATATGGGATTGATGACGTGTTAGCTCTTTGTCAAGAGTTTTTGCTTTGTGTTCTTTTATTTAAAACAGCGATCCTTCTTGTGGCTTGTCGGACTTGTTGGTATACATCTTTGGGTGAATGTTTTCCATATGTGGAGGCAGTGCGATAGTGAACTTATATGAAAGGGGTATGAATGATATGTTCTTTCTCTTCTATTATTATAATACTTGGTAGAGATCATCTAACAGATTGGTATTGCTTTTGTAACATATTGGTGGAATCACGATTTTCTATGATATTCCATTTTCGGATGAAAGTAATGATTTATTCAATACTGTTGATCTTGGATTCAAGATGATTGTTCTGAATACTTTCGTTCTTTGATTCTTAATATTTGATGAAATATTAGAGAAGTGATTAAGACTATTTTGTAACGATGATAGAGTTACACATTTGTAGACATTTTGTATTACAAAGGCATAGTCTGAATATGTTTATTTGTTTGGATAATTGATCTCATTTAAACAGGGTGTTTAATGAAAACAATTGATGGATTGCAATTGTTTTAAAAGTTAGTGCTTATCATGCTCAGTTCATCGGACTGACTCATGTTGACTATTTTTGCGATGGTTGCCGTAAGTGGTAAAAGCGATGCGGATCGCGGGATGATCAGATTATTTAATTTGTTTCATAATGAATTACTGACTTGATTATATAAATGTCTTGTATGTGGAAAGATGTTTCTTTTCCGTTAAGCATTGTATCAAGTATCTTGCTTGCATAAAATGTAATTGTATAATTTTGAAAGGAATGGAAATAAGTGTTTGATACTTATGTGTTGTATTCTATTTACGATAGTTGACCTTCTTCGGTTTATATACCGAAATGGCAATGATATCTTTGTAAAATTTTGGATGCTTTTGTGATTGACAATGAAAGCTTACAAGAAAATGTGGTTGAATTCATATGAGTGTTTAGCGAGATCTTATTGTTCTAGCGAAAGCAATATTGAATTTAAATAATTGTCTTTCTAAAAGATAGGTTAAAAATGAACCTAAGCGAACGCTAAACAAGCTGGATTAAATTACTAATCCCTAGTCACAGAGTATGACGAGGACAATATTAAATTGGATTCTTAATCATTTATATCCTTATACTAATAAGTATGATATAAATTCGATTAAGAGAACTGATATAAATCAAATGAAGTTCGGATGGCAATCTCATGTGAAGGTTATGAGATATTGTCCAATTACATTGTTTAGAATCGGTGTATTCTAATGACTCCTTGATGAGAGCTTGACCTTAATACCTCTACCATGTAATGGGTTTTATAGAGGAGGGTCGTCTTAAGACGAAGAATCCGGGATCGGAAAGGCTAACCTTAGGAAAAGTCTTTAAAGTAATTTAAACTCAAGTGCGTAACGCATGTTGTTAAGTAGATCTTTTCGAGGCGGATTTAAAGGTTGACGACACAAGTCAACTGCAGGGTTGTACCTCCGAGAAGATTAGGATCTTCTCGAAGTTACAACAATGCAGGAGACTTATGGCGACACCCTTTGCATTGATCGCTAAGATTTACACTTTGATCTCGCACGAGTTACTCAGGGTCCGATTATGAACGTGGTCATGTTATAAGGCTGCCTAGGAGATTCGGGGTATCATGACACACTGGTTGAACTGCAAGGTTGAACCAGTATGTCACCATATCCCTAATCCTCGTGGGCATCCATATAACATTATCACCTTGATAATCTACCTCAGTGATTCGATTGTGAAAGGAAGGATTGTGACATGTAGTCGAGTGTAGGACATTCTATATAACATAAGAATGGGACACAAATGCAATGGTGAAGGGCGTATTCAGTTGGCCCGAGTATGCCGTTAAGGAATACGAGACATAAACAGATATGTTTCAAATCTTTGGCCAAAGTATCGCAAGTGCTGATTGTATTGTCCTAATTCACCTAGTCTAAGGGATGAGATGCCGATGAATAATAGTAACGATTATTCGATTAGGTTCCTTGACAGAGCATTCTGATCCCAGAGTAGGGAAGAGAACATTAAAGTGTTAACTAAAAACACCAACTCTTTACTCATGAATAGATCGGTAGATTACCGAGTCATGGAATGAATAGATCGGAGGTACTCCAGAGTCATTACCATATGGTTATACATTTATATGAATGGTTATTTGATTTGTGTGTTCTAAATTATGTATTTAGAACCAGGATGCATTTATAAAAAAAAAAAAAATTTACTTGTTCTAAGGTATTAAATGAGGATGTTACACCCTTGTACAAAATCCATGCTTATTACTTGCCATTTTTATTGTGGTATCTTTGTGAGGATACAATAAATCTGGTTGGATGCATATGTTCAACTTTAACATGTTGACATTCTAAATAGTGTGTCACAAAATCAATAACATCCTTTTTCATCCCTTTCCATAAATATTGATGTTTTATATCAGCAAGCATCTTTGTAATACCAGGGTGTCCAGAGAAAGGTGAATTTTGAAATTCTACTAACAATTTCTTTCTTTAAATCATTTAGCAAAGGTATGTATACTTTGTTTTCAAATCGTAATATTCCTTCATTGTTAAAGTGAAAACCTTTATATCTCATATCATTTGGATATGCAACAAGCACTATTTTTACTTGCTGAAAATAAGAATCAGATTCCATAACAATTTTTACTTCATCCTTAAACTGAGTTCTTAATGTTACAAGAGCGAAAAATGTGCTTCCTACAACTTAGAGCATCTTACTCTATTTTTCTTTCCTTTAATGTAATTTTTGTCAAAATCATTTTGAGACAAAAATTCTAACCATCTTCGTTGTTTTGCATTTAGATTTGGCTAAGTGAAATTATACTACATCCCAAGATGATCATTTTTACTTCAATAGGTTTACCAAGCGAGATAATGCCTCCAAACTTGAACTACATGAACAATGGCTACAAGCTCTAAATCATGTGGAGCATAATTCAACCCATGTAACTTTAGTTTTCTACTTTCGTGAGCTATGACATGATCATTTTGTAAAAAATACCTCCAAGACCTTCCTCGGATGCATCCATTACAACAGTAACGTCTCCATTAGCATCTGGTATAGCTAAAATAGGTGTTGAAGTTAACTGATCCTTCAAATTTCTAAATGCGATTCACGTTTCTCATTCCAAACAAACTTCTTATCCTTTTTTTACAATGAAGTTATTAGTGCAACTTTGGAAAAATATTTTACAAATTTCTATAGTAACTTAGCAAGACCCATGAAGCTTCTAACTTCATGTATATTCTTTAGTGCAGGCCACCAGTTATAGCTACAATTTTAGAAGGATCTATAACAATTCAATTCTTACTTATAACATGGCCAAAATAGTGCACTTCGTGTCATATAAAGAACATTTAGATAACTTACCATATAACCATCGCTTTCTCAAAATTTCCAAAACTATCTTCAAATGTTCATGGTGTTCCTCAATACTTTTAGAATATACGAGAATGTCATCCAAGAATACAAGCACAAATTTTTCCAAGTATTCTTGAAAAATATTGTTCATCAAATACAAAAAGTTACAGTGCACTTGTTAATCCAAAGGGTAAAACCGTGAACTTGTAATGTTCATACCTTGTTCTAAAAGCTATTTTATGAATGTCCTCATCCTTAATCCATAATTGATGATATTTAGATCGAAGATCTATCTTAGAATATACCGATGCTCCATGCATCCGATAAAATATATCATCATTTCTAGGAGTGGATAAATGTTCTTGATTGTTGCTTTGTTTAACATTTTGTATTCAATGCACTCTCTAACCTGTTCCATCCTTCTTTTTCACAAAGATTATTGGTGCTCCCCAAGGTGAAACACTCGGTCTAATCAAACCCTTACATAAAAGTTCTTGCAATCGTGTCTTAAGATCTACTAATTCAATAGTAGTCATTCGGTAAGGTGCCTTATAAATAGGCTCGCCTCGAGCTTGATTTCAATTGTGAAATCAAATTCTCTTTTAATTGGAAGACTGTAAATATTCGAAACACATCACTATATTTTCATAACAACAGATATCATTCTAAGAAATCATTGTTTTTATCAACGGATTCAAAACAATTTCCTGCATATAAGGTACAACCTTTATTTTTGGCCTTTTTAAGTTGCATAGATGACAGTTTCCTAACTGAAATCTCACGTTTCACACCCTAAATCTTTGCTTTTTTGTAGATCATCTAAACAACTAATTTTTTTCAAAACAGTCCACTTTTTCTTTATGCTCAGCTAACCAATTAACACCTATGATTACATCATAAGACCCCAAAGGAGCAACTTAAAGATCAACTTCGGTGGAAAAACTAGGTAAGTCAAGGACTACCCCAAAAATACACATACTAACTATGTGAACAACATTGTTTCCATAATGTACAGTCCATGTTTTATCCATTTTTCTAGCTTTTATTTTTAGTTTCAATGCTAATTTACTAGAAATAAAACATTTTGTAGCTCTTGTATCAAAAAAAATAGTTACAGGTATGCCAAATAACTTACCCGAACTTCTATGGGCATGACTTGTTTTTGTTTGTCAGCTACTACAACATGTATCTTGTGTTGTTGATTATGATCATCCTTTTTCAAAGGAAATTGGTTTGCATAATGATCCTTTCCACAGTTATAATAGCCTCCTATAGGTCCCTTTTTAGGCTCAGATTTATTTCTAGCCTTAAATTTATCATTCTGACCTCCATAGGACTTCTGTCCGTTATTATTATTCTTGACAAAGTTGTTTCGTGGATTTCCAGCAGACTTATTTGTTGCTATTTTCTTATTATTATCAGCTAAAAACTTACTTTTCATACCAAACTTCTTCCATGGTCCTTTCTTAGGTGCAAGAGATGATGAAGAGGAGTTGGGAACTTTCTTCCTCACTTCCTCCTTATGAGCAGAAATTGCCTTTAATTTATGTTCCTACCTTATGGATTTTTCAACAACCCCTTCCATAGTGGTTGGGCTATGAACATCCACCTCTCCTCCTATAATGGGGTTCAACCCCATGATGAATTTTCATATCCTGAACTTCTTGTCAGTTTGATACTAAGGTACATACTTAAGGAGTTTAGTAAACCACTCCCAATACTCAGTTACAGTTAGCTTTCCTTGCACTAAGTTCTGAAATTCAATCATTTTTTATCATAATAAAGTTGTGGCAGCCAACGTTTCCTAAAGTAACCTTTAAATTGATCCCAAGTGATATTAGTTTCATCAATATTACAAATTAGCCTTACGGTTGTCCCACCATGAAGATGCTTCATGGGAAAGCTTATATGATACCCAAATTGTCTTTGTATCTTTCAAGAAGTTCCTTATTGCAAAGTACTTCTCCATTTCACTCGAGCCAATTCTTAGTTCCATCTCCTAATGTGGTGGCATAAAATGTAGATGAACTTATACTTTTAATATCATTAGTGAGTTCAAATTTTGACCTATCCTTTTGGTTTTCCCAATTAAGCATGTTCGTATACATTATTATTATCAACACCCAAATTGGCGTTGTCCTCAAGAGGTGGCTGATTATTATTACTAGCATATTCTTCCTCCTTATTTCCCATTACTTTCTATTCAAGTATAGCCAAATGATCTCTTATGTCCAACAACGCAAAGTAAGGATCTCATCGAGTTTTTGGGAAGTTTCTACTCCTTCCTCGGGTGGAGGATTATTTGCAACATTTCCTCTTGTTCTAACCATTTTCTATTAACATGAAAATTTAAGTTTTATCAGATGATGGACAAAATAGGTCGAAGAGCTCCAACCTTTAGCTCTGATACCAAAATGTAACATTCCCATTTTAAGACTTTATAAACAAGGGAAAATTTGTTTTTACAAAATGTTCTCTATTCTAAATAAAACATAATTTAGAAAATACATTCCATGCCAATCAATCTCATAACAGATAACCATATGCAATTATAAATGACTCGGTGAATTATTGATCTCTCATTACATGACTCGGTCTCTAACTCGATCTCTCATGTTTGTCTCTAAGTATTGAATACTTTTACGTATACTTGGTTTTCTTACCCTAATTTGGGTACTGAGTGACCTGTTTAAAGAACCTATCTGAATATTTCTTACCAATATTCATCTGAAATCACGTTCCTTAAATTAGGTGACATTGGACAATGCAAAACAACTGTTTGTGATACTTTCGCCAAAGATTTCTAACATACTATCCATGTTACTATTCCTAGATGACATACTCATCAAATTGGAATGCATCCTTCACTTCACTCTTCAGTTATCTAGAATGGTCTTCACCGACTCTATCGATTCCACTTGCCTAAGGTTTGACCCTAACCCAAGTTAGTGACATAATTTATTATAGGGAGACGCTCATGATGACTTAGGGTATATGGGCATACTCATCCGACCTAAGTCGACCAAATGTGCCAAGGTACCCTGAGTCATAGAAAGCTACTTCCTATTCCAATTCATACTTTGCTAGCTTGGCCTAGAGAGAAACTAAGTTCAAGTCTAGATGTATGTAGATCTATATGAACTAATGCGGAAGGTTGTTGCAGTTAAGTCAAGCAGAATAACAGTATCCTCATGAAGACCTTAGTCTTCATGTAGGTACAATTCTACAGTTGGTGTGTGCCAACATCTAACAGAACTACTTCATCATGATGTACATACCCCTAGGAGGTCATTAACACTTAATTAATTTTGGATTAAGATTTGAATTACGGAAACCTTGCCAAACCCTAAATCCAACACCCCTTAAGTTCTTCATCCATATTTGATTTAATTAATATTAAAGAACTTCATTAACTCATGATTTCTTTTATGTTCGATAACTATGACATGCCGAGTAGCAATTATCCAAAATAGAACAACATACATCGCAAGGTTAAATTAATGTAACTCAACTATTCAAATAAGGTGCAACAACCACTCAGGTTCAACTAGAGCAGACTTCATAGAAAATGAAGTCTGAGTGATTAACAATCATAAAAACCATTCTTTTGAGAGAGGAAGAGTCTTCCTCTCTACATGGTTATGTGTTAGGGTTTATCATACCTTTTATATCTTTCACACTTTCTATAGTTTAATTGTATATTCAATACACATCCCATTATCATTATATATTATTTAGATAAAGAACGTAATCTTATGCAACTTAACAAGTTGCTTTCAATTAAGAGAGAGATTGAACTATTTCTCTTCATCCAACTTATCAAATGACAACAGAAATAAGAATACAAACAGATATGCCAAATATCAACAAGATAGTATTCCAACTACCTTCATAAAATGTACAAGAGAAATTACACAACAATTTGAAGTGAACCTCCAACATTTTCAATTCATCATGATAAAATACACAATTTACAAGACTATGCATCTCCAAACTGCATGTCAATCAATACTAAGATCATTAAAGAATACAACTTTTCCTTTTCAATACATCTCAAGAATGAATCGGAGTTCTCTTTAAAAGAGCCAGACTTTAAATCAGCCAATACATCATAAAAGTTATTGCCTTCTTTTATCACTTACGAAGTCCATCTCAAAAATTGCTAGCACGGGTCAGTTCATTGAACTGAGCATGATAAGCACTAAGCATTAAAACAAAGTGCATTCCACTAATTGTTCCATTAAAACAACTCGATTTAATGAAACAATTAATGTAATCATCCAAATAAATCATAAGTAATAACAACCATAAAAGAAGCACAAATAACAATCTGAATTTACTTAAAGAAAAGATCATAATATAATCAGCAAACTACTGCCTTATAACAAATAAGTATTGTCCTAAACAATTACTCATTTATATCAAATAACAACTCCTAACATTAAATTATTTCATAATTCTTTCTGAATTTGAAATATAAATTTTAACTTCAATAGATAAACAAAAAGATTTACTTTCAGAATCAAGACCTTCTTGTCATCTTTACCAAGTTTCCAGAAAACATGTGAAGACAAGTTCATAACAGAATTGTTACGTTTTAAAGATGAGTCAACCATCAACTCAAATAAATAAGAGATTCACAATTTCGGATGTGAAAGACTATTTCTTGATCAAATAACTATAACCTAGGTTCTCAAATTAGGCCTCATATTATCAATGGAAAAGTACTTCCCAGCAACAATGTTTCATTTCAATTAATGAAACAATTATTATTTCCTTAAATATAATTTAAGTAGAGAAGTAATTAGTAACAACTACTAATTAATTACTTAATAAAGTAATACATTTGATTCAATTATACCTATGATAGGTTTTGTATAAAGAAAGGAGAACGAGTTGAAGAGTAAATAGTTACAATTTCCTTATCATTCGGTTAAACCGAGTTCTCATATTCATCTTCAGAAAAGAAGAGTCAACATCCTACCCAACAAAACAATTATTAACTTACTTGCAACCTTGATGAATCTTTCTATATCTTTGAATATGTCGGCCATTGATTCAAACCATTTATTCCATCAAAATGAAGTAATACTATAAGAATTTCACATCTTAATCAAGACTAAACAAAGAAGGAAGAAATCATCATTTGTGTGCATAAAGAAGAGTCCATATGAAAACAGTTTCATAATGATGCATGACTCAACCGTTGAAAAGAAATCAGTGAATAAATGGTTAAGTTTTCCTTTCTACAAGATAGGCTTAGCTGTAAATTGCCGTGAATTGAAAAGACATTCGATTCGATACAAATAAAAAGAGATCATTAAAGCTTATAGACCAGAATAGTTTGGTTGGTTCAATAAACAAAAGTAACAATCCAGAAGTTGATTATACATTCAATGATTCCCATGAACATACCACAATCAGCTCATAACATGTGAGTTAACAAACTACAAGGAAGTTACCAACTCTAGCGAATAAGTTTTCATCATTTCACCCAAGCCCAAAAGGATAGAAAAATGAACTTAAGAATGTCGAACAAACCTAAGAGATAATCACCATAACGGCTTGGAGAAGGCTGACTACTAGAGTATCACAATATCAAAAGGAACTTCAACCAAGACAACCATCTCATCTTCTAGATTTCAATAAACTAGTAATCACCTTACAGAGTTTTGGAGAAGAGAATTCCAGTAACAAACAACCCAAGTAAGACAACTCTCATTCTTATCTCCCTACAAGTTCAACTGAATAGTAATTCCAAATAACAAAACTTACCCAACTCCCATCGAATTACGATTCGAAGAAGAGGAGATTTAGATAGAATAAAATAAGAACATGATATTTCTTCTAAGATCTTACACAAGTTGAAGTACAAAACACCAACAATTCCATAAACCTCAAACACCCATTACCCTTTGTTTTTAAGCCAGTTTGAGTTCGGGAAGAGAAAAAGTATACAAATACATCCGAACAAGCGGTATAAAACTTAAGCAGGATACAATTAAAAAGGGTATTCTTCTACCTTTCAAAACAAGCAAAGGCATTCAAGTATAAGAATGCAAGTTTTAATAGTATAAATACAAACAAGATGTCCATTCCTCGCTTTCACGCAAGTTTGTGTTCATACAATGAGATAAACATATATCCATATAGATCGCAGAAGGAGTAATACAACTTTAAAACTCAGAGATGCATCAGAGAAAAGTACCCATTTACATACTACTTTCAAAAGAGACTTCCAGTTCGAAGCTTAAGACAAAACTAGCTACTCAAACTCTTTTTCGAGAAGACAATCTAGAGTAAATAATCCAATCAAAACACTAAAGTCTTGACAAATGTAAATGCATTTCACCATTTTAACTCACTTAGAGAAAACACCCAAAACTGCATTATCATGCAAGGGTTCCAAAACCAAAAATGTAGAGATTATTTCAACAAGAAAGAAAATAACTAGAACCAAAAATAGAAAACATTTATCTCATGAGAGCAAGTTGTTTTAATGAAACATTTAGAGAAAAGCAAGAAATCTTAATGGATAGATCCTATCATGCCTAATAGTTCTTCTCGATTCAAAGAAGACTTCCAGCTGAGCTTCCAACTCTTCTTCTTCTCCAAGCAAGATCAACAACCAAAAATCTCTTTCCCCAATGTCTCATATACTTTCCTTGAATTGAAAATAGACCAAGGAAATCAAAAATAACCATAAACTGAAAATATAACTACTGGTTCAAGAACTAGATAGCTCCATGTAGAGAAAAAATCAGAGAGCATGAATGACAAAACAACCTCCAACAAATCCTCCTACATAGTTTCCTAGGTGGTTTCTCGCCAAAAACGAGACTCATTAATGCCATTAATTCTCAAATTCCCGCCTATCTCTCTTCGCCACCACCATCCAAAATTGGTGAGACCCAATTCAACTTCCGCATGCATCACTAAACCTTAGTGATGACTCCATGTGGATTCCACCAAATTTCATGCTTCTTCCTAAACTCGATAAGTTCATTTGTTATTTATTACAAAATTCAAAACACATAAATAGATTAGGATTCGTTGCTAGATTACCACATGCCATATGACCCTTAGGTCCCCTTTTCACATTTCATTAGTTTAGGATATGACCATAGGATAGTTTAGAAATATTTACCTTAGGTTTAAAAACATTTCAATAGGTAAATTGCCACCTTAGGTTAGGTCATAGCTCATAGCTATTTAGTATTAGGTATAGGTTAGAAATAAGCCTAACATCACCTTAGGTTATTTCCCCCATACCCCAATTTAGAACATGCAACCTAGGTTAGGATGTTATCTCGAATAGGCATAGATAAAAGATAAGTACATTTATCTTATTATAGAATCCCGTTAGGATAGATCTCACAGGCCTAGGACTTAGTTTTTATTTTTCCTCCATAGTCCTGAAGTAGGTCTCATACCACTTGACGACATTAGCATCCCGAAGAGATCAATCAAGAATATCTCGAGCACTTAACATACAATGGAATGCAGACACGATCTTACAAGAAAATAAAAGAATTTGTAAACATACAAAAGTTCAGTCCATAATGCCCTTCAACCTCTGAATGCCAGTTTACCATTCAGATCGGGAAGAAGATTTAAAACATACCTTGGATCAATGGAATTGATCCAAGGATGTGTTAATTAAATAGAGATAAGTTTGCAACATCATTACTAGATTACAACTCATCTATCATAAGTGAAAACGGATTCTTTGCAAGCTACTACATTTCAGCCTAATGAAATCAAGAGCAGAAATGACTTATCCATGGCAAGCATGATTCCTAACAATCAAGGAAACACATCTTATCAATAAAATCACATGTCAACGCTTGATGTAAAAAAGAGGAGAGATAACAATTTGTCAAAGGTGTTACAACCAAATACCTTTACATGAACATGAAACACATTTCTTGTACCTCACATCTATTAACAATAATAGCCAAATATGTTAGTGGAAGTATCACTACAAATAGAGCACCAAAAAACATTCTTAATCTCACTTTTTTCAAAAAAAAAAAAAATCCATTAATACATTTTTTTTTCTATAAATGGATCTCTTTTAACACACGATATGCCACCTATAACATAAAATATGAAAAAATATCTCATATCTTTTCTACTTTTGAACTTAATATTTAGATTCGAGACATATTTAACATTAAATTTGTTTTATACATTATCTCATTATGAAACATATCATTGTAACTTCAGTGCCCTTCATCTAAAAACTATACTTTGATGATATTTGCATAGTTTAATCCTAACATTACCTAGATATTGGTGTATTAAGAGATAAGAGTCCACTTCTTTTTCATTGTTATGATTTGAATTATGTTAGAACTATAAAATTCTTTGTGTGTCTATGTATGAAATTATATTGTCAATAAATAAATTTAATTATGAAAATATATGAAAATAAATTTCAATATTAATAAAGTACTAAATTGATTTTTTTTAAAGTTTAAACATAGAGATTAATCTATAGTAGATATAACATCTAATAGCTTTTAATAATGTTAATGATTGGTTAGTAATTTATTTTAGAATTGCAAAAAAAAAAATCTGCTTATCTTATTTCTAATTAGGAAAACATATGTTAATAATTGTATATTATATATTTTAAAAACCTATGTTAAAAAATAGAAACCATTAGTTCTAAATGGTGTTCTCTAATACTAAATATTTGGGATTGTAGCATTAATTATTCCAATTTTCATATCCGTAATTTAATTGGATCCATATTAGTTCAAAACAACCAAAAATGTTATCTACAAATTATTTTTCAAAACTAATAAATTTACTAGCCCTATGATTAATATTCCATGTTCGTTGTAGTTTGAGGAATAGTTTGAAAATGAGTAGTAACATCTTAATGACATTTTTTTGTCTGACATATGTCATTTATTCTTAGGTCATATGTCATTTGTTTTTGGGGAATGTCAAGTATTTTAGTCTCACTTAAGTATGAAAAATAGTTACATTGGTGTTGCTTCCTTTGGTTTGTGGCTATCCAGGTGATAAAATCTCTATGCCCCACTGCATGACCCTATATATGCCACATCCCATAAATGCATAGGTGGGTCCCATCGGTGTGGTATACACATATTTCATAAAACATCAAAATAAATATAAATGAAATCAAGTGGTAGCATTTGGCAAAAGCTAGATGGATCGGTAGTCCTATGTGTTTGTATGTAAAAGGTCACACGTTCAAATCACAATTTTTTTGTTGTATACACAATGTGTGTATACCACAAAACCAAAAAATATATAACTAGTTGGTTTTGTGTATGCCACAATGGGTCCAATTGCACATGGTTGGGAAGGAGCATATATGGGGGCATTTGGTGGGGCCCAATGATTTTTTCTCGCCAACATAGCCAGCTCCCTTTCTTTGTGGGACAATTTGGTTGGGGAGTGCCAATAAAAATGTGATCATTTTAAATAGTTATTTGGTGGTTGGTGTAATCCCATTATTTAATCATTCTAAGAAACTGTTTGGCGGGAGGAAAATTTTAAAAAATTAATTTTCACTCAACCAAATTATCTTCCCTTAAAAAAACTTTTGTGCACAAACAAGTTTATTATTTTGATATCCTTTGTTTTAGGAAAATGAATGAGGAGGACATATAAAATAAATAAACCATTTCCGAAGAAAATAGGATTCACAATAACAATGGGAATTGTAAATGTGAGGTTGCGAACACTATTTGAATATGGACAGATATTTTAAAGAGCACCACAAGAAGTTTATTAAATTGATGTGACTAAATTAAGAGAATTATAGGGTTTGGTGAATATTTGTAAAGTTGCAATATTTAAAATGGAACAGATAAAATTGGTGACATTTATCACCGATAATTTTAGAAATGAATGTTTGTAGAAATAATCGCTATGAAATTCATAGATAATTTTAAAGTGTTTGAAGATATTTTCATATACATAAAGACAAATAGGAAAGCCATAAAAACAACAAGTAAAGAACACATATTATCTCACAATTACAAAGGTATTTTTATGTAATAAATCAGTATAAGTTCCGATGTATATATTTGTAATATATGTATTAGTTTTGTATTGAAATAACACTCTTCCTCTAATGTTGTTTTATATATTATTCAGCCACTTGTTCTTCTATTCTTTCATCATTGTTTGCTTTTGTCTATTTTCTGCTAGTTGTTTTCATCGTCCTCGCACAATCGGCTACATCTATATTTCTTATCTTTTGCTGCAAATGGTTTCAATTACTCTCCAATGTCCGCTATATCTTCTATTGCCCTTCCCATATTGTGCATATTACCGGTGCTTCTTTAATTTTTCATACAAAATGGAATCCAATGATGATGAAGTAAAGTTTTCTAAATGTAACTATAAACTAATGTTATGTTTTTATATTTTAAAATGTCTTTTAAATTGGTAATGTCATGTAATTTTCATTATTATAATATATTTTTTCAATAATATATTGTAATTTTCTTATTTAAAATATTACTTCTTTTTTTTAATGGTAAAAACATTTGATTTTAAGGGATCAAAAAACCTTGTACAAACTAAAAGATAAGCGTCAAGGCTCAAAAGTGAAACAAAGTGGAGCAACCACCACAAACTAATCAAGAAATCAACAAACAACCCAAATACAACAAAGCAATAGAAAAACACACAAAAACCAAAAAGGCCCAAAGGCGGGAATGTCAAAGCTACTTGACCTCCCACTAATAAATTTCCTTACTTCCATGGTTCTCCCCCTTTTAATACTTGAGGTTCATTAGAGGATTTGAATTTCTTTTTCGTTCATTCTTGTCCATCGTTCTTACATATTTGAATCAAAGATTCTCATCTCATAGGGTAGTAAAGAACTACTTATTTCTCCTTTTTTTTGGACTATGGATCATCAAGGATTTGAAGGTTGAGGTATCTCAGCTACCTTCTCCTTCACTTTAATGTCTCCATATGCTTAACCAGTGTCCAGGGATTTTCTTCACCATTTTCCTCATATTGAATATTGGATGTATCGTCTTGCCTAGATGAAGTATTACGTATCAACTTCCGAACGTCCTTTTAGTATTGTCTTGTAATTTTCATTTTTAAAACTTTCAATTTTATTATATGTTTTTGTTTTGTGTATTGAAAACGTTCTCTTTCATTACTATTTTTTTTGTTCTCTATATTAAAAATGCTCATTTTTACTAATATGTTTTTATTTTTATTTTTGAAATGTTGCTTTTCATTAATGTTCCATGTTTTCTAATTTTAAAATGTTTGTATGTAATAATGTTTTGTCTTTAATGTATTTAAAATATTCATCAATATTAATATTTTGTATTTTATAGTAAAAATTGTAACTTTTTATAAATGTTTTGTTTATATATATTATTATTTTTACATTGGAATGTAGGTAAGATTAATTTTTCTAATTATGTATTCTAATACTCTTTTCAAAAATACTATGATGAGAATAATACTGATATTTTATTTAAATAATGTAACTATAGAAATGAAAGAAAATAATTATGCCGACATTATAAAAAGTAATTATAATTTTTACACCAAGGCGTTTACAATTGAACCGAGACTCCGTCTGCCTTTGAAACATGCAAAAGGAGGATGACATAGAGTGAAATTTGAAGATGTGCATTGAAATCTCGTGGCTATAAACACTTCTCACTCCAACATGGCATGTGGCACATATGGTTACATTAATGCGACATGGGTGGTTACAATGCATGCGGAGGTTCTCGAAGGAAGCAACAAAATCAATAAAATTTACGTGGCACGCTCGAATGAAATGCCTCGTAATTCTCAATCTTCTTCTTCTTCTGCATGCAACAAAAAAAATGACAGCAGGAAATATTAGGGTTACAGATTTATCTCCATTTTTTGGTCCGAGTTAACCAATAATGATGCTGATTTTAGGATGGGTATTAGTGACAACTCCATTTAGTATAGTTTCAGTAACGTTTTTGTTTATATAATTCCATCTGTTGTGATATATGAAGGTTTTGGTTGAAAAAATGGGAATATCTAGTCTGAAGGCCATGGGAAATGGTAATTGTCACTATTTATATTATCTTTTGTTACGTGCATGCACAAATTCTGAGATTGAAATGCTATGCCACCAGATTAAAAAGAAGTCATGTTGAGAATAAAGACTAAGCTTGAAAATAAATAGAGGCACAAAAGCTTCAAGGACTATTTAGGGTCTTCTGATGAAGATACCTATGATTCATCTTACCTTCTGACCCCTTAGATTTTTTATCTCCATGGTGCAAGCAGCAGGAAAGGTGTCCCATGATTTCACGAAACTGATGATAAGCATGATGAAGACTGCAGAGTGGGATTTGGATGCAACTGCCAATTCTATAAAGTAAGGGGCACATTATTCAAATAGAGCTCACAAGAAATATTCCTTTGTATCCTATGTGTGTCAAAGAATCTTTGGTGGGTTCAAGAGTGAACAATTTTATGTGACTAGGTTAATATCCCCCGATCCTGTTTTCTCTTTGGCAAGTTCTGTCACACTAAGTATCTTCATATTTTTCATCCGAAGATGGAGGAGTCATTTTTTGAGAATTTGGATAGGAGGAATCATGTTCTCAATAGTGGGAATCCAAAGACCCTTTTCTATCAGGCGTTTTTAAATCTGGCAAAACATGTTTGGCTTGTTCGCATATTAGCATTTTGCTTTGAACCAGGGTTAACATTTTTCAGGTCATAAAGGACATCGATTAATCTGAGGTGTGCATGGACAACATTGAGAAGAATGTGGAATTAGGAGAGGATGCAGTGGGTCTCAAGCCTAAAGTGGGTTTCACAATAATCCATGGGTTCCGAATTGGAAAGACCATTATCCAAAATGCACGAACTTTATATTAGGTTTTCACTATTATTATATCGATCAATATGAATGTTAATCATCTATTTTCATATTCTTCATACTCTCTTTCTCGTATTCAATCCATGGTTACAAACAAAGTTCTATGTAGAACGAGGAACAAACTTATCTCGATTGTCTATGCCTGCTTTTTTCAACATGCAATCATCACTTCCAACAAGTACTTGGAAAACACATTTATTTTCTACTTCGTAGATTACAAATTCATATAATGCATAAAATTCTTGTGGAAAAAGATGTCCTATTTGGCATGTCTGGCAGAATCTCTCAGAAACAATTGTTTCTTCATCCTAGACTAAGCTTAAAAACCCTGAATATAAGGCTGGACTCCACTCCCATTGCCTAAATTACCATCATCCAAGCTAATCCCACCCAAGCTCTCATCCAAATATCCCGCAGCATACTAACTTTGTCAACAACTTATAACATTCTCATATCACATAACTTAGATGAAAGCCCTGCAGTAGAACTACCTTGCTTCATAAAACTCATTTGAGTCCAACCTACTTGGGGAAACCATATCACCAGATGACCTGTATTAAGAGGAAAGGTTGGTCATATTCCTTACTGCCCCTATGAAATCTGAAAGAAAGAGATTCAGTAGGTGAATAAGGAAACCAACAAAGACCAAGGTCAGCACAAAGATATAAGACATGTAAAAAAAAAAAAAATTTGCAAGCCTATTATTTACTAATATATTTGCTGCAGTGTTATTACATAAGAGATCTTTTACAATTATAGATGTTGGGGCACAAAAACATTGCACAATAATTCGACTAACTCATTTCTATTTCGAACCGTCAAAGATATGCATCACTACTTTTATTTATTAAGTTTTCCCTTTGCATGCATTCTTTTCAAACACTTATTGAATTCTAATTATTTTTCATAGCAAATTTATATTATTAAGAAGCCGACACAAGTTTCTAAGTACATAGGTAGGAGTTTGTTGACTATTTGAGTTCCAAGAAATGAAACTCTTTATGATTTACAAATTCCGTTAGAAGTTAACCATAAAAATTTGCATTTCACATATTTTTACCTCTCATGTAATAAGAATAACGAATTAATCTCGTTGATCAGCTCTTATAGAATGCATCACCTTTCTCACAGATTATAACATTATTCTTGGATCCTTTAAGATCACATAATGCTTTGGTGCTTACGTGAGGTGCAAGCTGCAATATCAAAATTTATAGAAGAGAAACCTCTTGCCTTTCACAAAAAATAAAACTTGAAAGGAATTGGTATGTTCAATAAGAAAATTATGGTGATTAAAGAGTGATATTAGAAGTGTTTGGAATCTCTGAAGTTTCTTCTACATTCTTAATTTTGTCCAATATCTAGGAGCACATGATATTTACTTGAAGAAGTAGAGGTCTAGTGCGATGCTTACCAATGTTGATTTGTTTATATCTCGAGAAAGATCACGACTCTTCATCATAATATATAACTGCCTACTTCTTGTAATGATCTTCACTGCACTTTTCCTTTCGTATGATGGTCAAAATCATACCAACCATAATATAATTGTGAAGGAATTCGGCATAATAGTTTCGAGCAAGATTTTTGATTGGATTCTTTTAGAATAAGGGGATATTTGGAATGTGGAAATTGGGTTATTTTCTAGGTAAAATGTTTTGAACAGAGGCCAAAAATTGGGCTTCTTGATAAAGCTTTAAAAATCCTAAACAAATACAATCCACATGCAAAGCCAAACTTAGCAGCCTTTGCAATCATTCTCCATCATGTGCCAAAGTGGCAGCTTAGGAACAAGTTATGGAAATCCAATACAAAGTAATGGACAGTGGATTTTTATGCAATGTTGTAGTTTTGTGAATTGAATAGTCGTTTGCTATTTTGGATGCAAATACATTTGATTTAGGTGACTATTAATGGTTCTTTTTGTATGCCCAAACACCCCAGTGCATTGTAGTCAAATATAACAAAGTGGTAATTTTCAAAATACCCTCCGACTAAATTAAACAGAGTTGGTAATCAACAACGTATGCAAGTGTATGGAGTCTCAGTATTAAACTTTCACTTCAAAAAGTTACTACAAAAACATTGACCCGTGAAACATGTACGATGCATGCATTTCAGTTGAGTCCCAAACATGGAACTTTTTCAAATTTTCCCATTTTTAGTTTTGTCCTCTTCATACACATATTGCACAACCGTGAATAATACCTATAAGATATAGATCTGGAACTCAATGTCCTCCACTTCCATGAATCCCTTCTTGATCACCCCTCATTCTTTCCGTCTATTCCACTTCTTTATTTGTTCGTTCTTCCCTATATCCCCTTCGGTGTTTATATTGTACACTTATCGTATGATTGCTAGTCTTACTATTAAAAATAATATCTATGATCACTATAATTAGTTTTCTATGAAAATAAATGTGTATTAATGTTATATAAAAATCCTTTTATTTCATATATTATAGAAAGTCACTTTCTAAGGCACTAGTGATCACTAGGATTTAGTCATATTTTGAGAGTATCGACAAATTTTAATTCATTTATAATATAGTGAGGATATTGATATCCATTTATGATAAAAGGAAGTTAGGAAATTATCTGTTTATTGTGTTACATTTAGATTTCAATAAGTGAAAACTAGGCACAGTATAAAGGGAAAATGATGGGTCTCTAAGAGCGAATTATCTATAAGACTCACTGAATATGCTAAATATTCAAAGCTAGTGGTTTCTAACCTCAATATAGGAAGATCTTTTTGAATGCATGTACAATATTATGGGGGCATTTGATATGATACAATATCACTAATATATAATTTATCGTACATCTAGGCTCATACGATGGATCCCTTGTTAGGAGCTAGCGGGTGCTAAGATAAATATCTTAGAATATTTTTGTGAATGAAATTGTAAGTTTCACATGAAATGAGTCGTAAGATCAACATACCTTCTTGTAAAACTCTCCCTTTTATCAATTATAATTTTGTAAGATTGGTGTAACTGAGAGCAATTATAAGTTTCTAAGGTAGCAGGTTGTAATTTATCAACTCACCCTTTTTACAATTTAAAATTACTTGGTTAGATAGCCAGATAATTTACTCTTTCATATTCGATAGGTTATATAACTTGTTGCAGAGATAATGTGTGTATGTTAAATATTTAGAGATAGCGAGCGCTAAGCTCAGTATATGGAAAGCCTTTTATGAACGCAATTACAATATATGGGCCGCGTACTACATCATACAATATTACTATTATATATTATATTATATATTAGTGTGAATACAATGGGCAATTAAGTCAGGAACGAGTGGGAGCTAAACTCGGTACGCTGAAATCTATTTCTGAATGTAATTATAAGTATTTGAGGTGATTCTAACTAACCTCGACACATCGTTTACTATTTTGTATATGATATATTGTATAGAGATAAAATAGAGGTATGCTAAATATAATAGAGATAGCTGTTTCTAAGATTTGTAAATACGAAGCTACTACAAATATACTTACAATATAACAGACTATTGTGAGCTGAGCATAAGCCATACGAGTATAATTTGTTGCATAAGATTAAACTCAGTGATAACCCAGAAATCATATATATAATCTAATATACATTGGAGGGCATAATATAAGTTACATGTTTGTAGCTAGAGATCACTGAGATGAAGATACTAGAAAAGAGAATTTGTTATTTAATAATCTTGATATATTTAAGTGTAATTATAAGTTTCTAAGGAATCCTGTACAGTAGTTTCAACTCACCATTCTATATTGAATATATCATTTCTTTAAAAATACAACAGATAATGTGCTATTTAAAATGCAGTAGATCATACAACTTGTTTGAGAGATAACATGTGTCATTCAAAGTTTTCGGAGCCAGTGGGTATACAAGCTATTTTTGAATGCAATTAAAATAGAGGCGAGAAAATACAATATCGTACAAAATATTATTATTACATATTATATAATAAATTTTAGGGCATACAATGGGTATATATTTCAGGAAGTAGTGGGAGCTAAGATCAATATATTGGAATATATTTGTGAATGCAGCTATAATTTTATTAGTGAAGGAGAGCTAACCACAACTTAGCTTTTACTATTTTACATAGGAAAACTTATATTACTTGTTGTAGAGATAGTGGGAGGTATGCTAAATATATACCAAAAAAATTATATCATACATTGGAGGGAATAATGTCGTTGACCTTATACATATCTAGTAATCTCTAATATCGCTATGCTTGCAAAGAAAATTTAATATTTCATACAATTGGTATGTATTAATGGAATTGTAAGTTTCTAAGGAAGTGGGATGTAATCCTAACTTAATGGTTTTACCAAATTATAGTTTCTTGGTATGTTTCCATAGAAACTTTACTATTTTTCATGCCATAGATTGTATATCTTGTTGCAGATCTAACCCGAGTTATGATAACATTCCTAACTAGCGGGTTCGACTAAGCTCATTATACAAATATATTTTTATGAAACTTTAGTCAAAATATTGTAAGAGAATATAATAAGATACAATATAACTAATATATATTATTGAATGTATCGTAGGGTATATGATGGGTCATAATATTAGGAGCTAGATGGGGCTAATTAAGCTTAGTATAAATAAAGTCATTTGTTAATACAATTGTAATATTATAGCATACTTTGGAGGGAATACGATAAGTCACTATGTTAGGAGCTATTTGGTTTTAAGATTGAGATATTAGAAGTTTTTCGTTAATGTAATTATAGCTTAGCTTTTAATGTTATGTATATGATAGATTATATAGCTTGTTTTAGTGAAAGTGGGAGGTGTGCTAAATATGTTATCATGCTACTACGAACTAAGACATTTACATAAAATGATATTGTGAATATAGTTACCATATTAAAAACTATTTTTGCTATGTATAATCCATAAGATTACAATTTTTGTAAAGATTGTGACATAATGCTCCATCAAATTTTAGATTTACTTCAATTATAACATGTTAGTAGTATATATTATATCATGCATTTGACTATTGAGGATATAAGCCAATTGACTATATTTAGAGCTACAATATGATAGGATTATTTTATTTTTAAAGATAATTTACATTTGTATAAGCAAGATATATCAAATGATTTGTAATGCCCACTTCTTACACACACAAATACAACACTAAAAATATCATAATATACATTTTTAGACTTACATTGTAGTACACATGGCACTACAAGAGATCACTTAAGATATTGTACGACACATGATATGTTGGCACAAACATTAACCCGCATAGATAACATGAAAACATGTGGTACACATCAAGGCACTTTTTGTTCACAAATAACAAGGCACAACATAAAAATTCAACTACAAGATAAACTTATAGGTAAGGTCTTCCCATGACACAATATTTTTAGGATTACAAATTTTACTACAATCATGTTTCAATCCTTAACTTACCTTCTAAAAGGCTCATAATAAGTGAACCATAGATTTGTTTCCTTTTCATGATATTTCCTTTATATTGTTTAACATTTAACTTTTGGTTTATCTCATTGATTAAGGATCATCTATATTATTTCAATTACTTGTTTAATTAATATGTGCATTACTAGGGTATTTAGTTACACACAAAGCTTTTTACATACAAACAAGGAAACTAGGTCTTATCCCTAGGTTTCACTCCTAAGGAATGCAACTAATTGATCTTATATCATACCTCTATTACACAAATGTAACAATCAGAAGTCTAAAGGATGAGAAGTTCTCATTTTTGTTGAAGGATTTAGGGTCATGTTTCTTTCACTCATTTATAAATTGATAGTTGATTTAGTACCCACTAAGGATTATATACGAAATTGGTTCTTTATCCACAACAAGATTGTTTAATCACATTACAAGGAAGATCATGTTCCACTTTCCCTATGGAATATCATAGACGATTACACTTCCCAAGGACAAGCGTTAATTATAGTTATGCTCCAAAAATTATTTAAGGATTCAAGGAACTTAACAAAGAAACATCCTCATTTTTTTCTAGATTAGGTATCTTGAGTATTGTTTTACGACCAACTTAAGAGGGTTCCTTCCTAACTAGGTTCATATTCCTTTCATAATGATTTGTGTAAACTAATTGTTAATACTGACATTTTTATTCTCATGAGACTATTAGTCCCTATCTTACATGATTTGTCTCTAAGAACATGGTCACCTAATTTCACATCGGTCATCCACTACCTAAAAGGACTAGTGGGAGAGAAAAATGGAGCAGCTCATCATTTTAAGGGGTTAATGTTCACATTAGAGTTTACTGAGAATATGAGTCCCATTTCTCACCACATGATGTTCTAAACACGATAAGATAACGACCTAAATTTCACCTTTTCTAAGTACATCATCCTTGGTTACATTTTCACCAAAAATCATAATTTAAAATGTTGCTTAGTTTCACCATTAACTCATAGTATTGCACCATAAAATCCAAATGATAGATGAGATTGGGTATTGAGATCATTTAGGATCCCAACTCTTAAAGGTGACTTTATAGGTTATTTGGTGTTATTTTTCACCCAACACCTGCTCACTCACCATGTGTGTCACCAAGAGGGTTTTATATCATGTTTAATATTGGTTTCCAATGGAGTACTACCTTAAGAGAACACAGATCCTTACTACACACATGACTACCAATCCTAGGAGGGAACTAGAACTCAAGCCAAAGATTGGCCATGTCGTTCCTAACCGTCGTGTTCATGACGATGTCACTAAGCATACAAGCTATGATAATTCATTAAAATTTGGGCTCTTATTTTCTTAAGCTAAACGGTTCCATCGAGTGTAAAGATTTAAGATCATTCTAAGGTTTTAGTTTTCTATGCTAAAAGGAATGACACATGAATGGTAGTTATGCATATATTTTATAGTAGGGTTTCTGTTTTGTTTATATTTTTTTATTACATTTTCAAGGTAAGGAACACAACACCAATTATTTTAACATCAAATTGCGCAATGGATATGAACTATAAAATATTAACTCAATTTCATTTAACGTATATATCTAACTTTTTTAAATAATGCAAAGTAATTAATTCATCAATTTCAAAACAATCCTTTCTAATCAATAAGACATAACAAGTATACTAACTTTATTAATTTCCAGAAATAGGTATTAAAGTATGTTCTTAAAATTGATCTTAATCTTTCCTTTCAAAACAATTACAATAAA
The DNA here is from genome assembly GCA_018340775.1 of Taxus wallichiana var. yunnanensis. Taxonomy (NCBI): domain Eukaryota; kingdom Viridiplantae; phylum Streptophyta; class Pinopsida; order Cupressales; family Taxaceae; genus Taxus; species Taxus wallichiana. The sequence goes on from CM031237.1 coordinate 124,038,787, forward strand.
TGGCAAGGGAAATTTTCATTTCAATAGAGAAATAATTCAATTATGAATACAATAATATTTTATTCCATTCAACTTTCTTCAATCAAAAGAGTACATGCAACTTTTATATGTCTTCCTTCTTTTATGATTCACGAAGTCTATTTGCATAATTGTTAGCATTTGTCTGTCCATACAAAATGAGCATTATAGATACTAAATCTTTAGAACCACATGCTCTAACTTAACAATTTCATAAAAGAGCATTACTTTTAAAGAAATCATACCAAGGTTCAAAGCAAGTAAATAAATCTTTGTTAAAAATGATATGAAAAATCATGATAAATGAAACCATAAAAGAAGCCAATTTAAGTCATGCACTTCATCACAGTTTTTCTATCAATAATAAATTTTAGTCACTTAAGGTGCAAGAAAAGTACATTTAATCCAATTTAATCATAAACCAGAAGTGTAGTTGTAACATTCTCTCAGTCATATAATCCCATTCTTATATTCCTGAAATCATTTACCTTGTTCAACAATTTTAATATCTTACTTATCTAAGTATTACATTACAGTCCACAATAGTAATCAAATAGTTTCTTATTCAATATAAGAAGAATAAGATCCATAATGTTGCAATCATATAATATTATAATTATATTACCAAAAATTTCAATATCATCAATCAAGTTTATACAAATTTACTTAAAGAATCCTTCTATTCTATTCGAGCAACATTATACATTTAAGCAACAATATAACTTAGTATAACAGTCAAGTTATTTCCTTCTCTTGTTCTGTCTACTAAATTCCAAGTACGTAATTTTATATAAATCTACAAGGTTGTTTTAGGATGAACCGAATTATTACACATTTCATATCAATATTTTTAGAGTTTTATAGTCACAAATCGACTTCCATTACCACTCAGCATGAAGCCATTTGATAGAAACAACTAAATTCTTATACACAGTTACATTAACAGTGATCAACAAGCTAACTTACGAAACACTAATTCAATATGTCAGGATGACAAGGAATGCCTTTAAACTTCAAAATAAACCTCACATCAACTTTCCATAATCTTACTTAAACAATTGAAAAAGTTTAAGGTAGTCACATTGAGTATTGAATTGGGTTCAAGGCGCGGGTCTATGCAATACTAAACCTATCTTAAGGGTGAAGACACTTTTATAACCATCCGAGACTATGGATTCGACCCATCTTGACTTCATTCATCCTATCCTACTTCTGTCGAAACAGATGATTCAAAATCTCAGAGATTGATAACCACTTCAACCTTTCAACACAAAATTACATCCACAAAGTGAAATGAACAGGGATACAAAGCTAAACATAGTCCAATGTTTATAGATAAAAAAATTAACCTACAACAGATAAGAATGAACAAAATTTTATGATACAGAAGTGCTAACGCAAGAGGACAAAGTTACAAACTTCATTATGACTACTACTATCCAAGATCCTAACCGGATATGTATCATCTACTCATCAACCCAATTTAAGATACAAATTAGGACTCGAAATAAAACCTTCATTACAGGTGTTGAACCCAACCAGAAGTTTATCAAGATTCAAAGCACAAATACCCAAATAAGGTATTGACCCAGTATTTGAGTCTTACCAAAAATCAAACTAAAAACACCATATACAGTCTTTACAGGTCAATTCGATAACCCTGAACCGAATAGATAGCTGAAAATAAAAAACGAACAAAGCCATAAAATGTATATACTTAGACTAGTAAGCAACTAGATATTAAACATTATAGTTCAAGATTTACACCAACCCAACAAAGGTGGGTTTCCGTTATGAAGATACAGTGCTTTGAAAAACACTAAGTCTTCCATTATTGTTTGTTTCAATTCTATAAATCCATCAAGTATACCCAACATGAAAATGAACAAGCTGAACAAAACACAACCCAAAAACAAAGAAAATCACTATTTATTCACACAAATATCTCAAAGCCATGTTTGTAACCAGATTCGTTTCATTCAACTTAAAACTAGATTGAAATCATATGCAAAAATAAAACTCGAAAACACTAAATAATACTAAAACCACAGAACCCAGAATTCAAAATATGATTCCACAAGAAGAACATAGTTCTTTTTCCATAAATAATTAAATAGATCAAGTTATTATAATGAGTTAGAGCCTATTATTCCTAGTAGAGATCCTAAAAACGTTTTCCAAGATACCAAAGTTTCTATCCATGATTTCCAAAAAATTCCATATAAAACTTTGAATTTGATTCCACAAAAAGCTCATCTTTTCCATTCACCTTCAATTCATAAGCTTTCTTCCTTTTATCCAAACAACAAACATAAGAGCAACAAGAACTGGTTTCCTGTCAGAGACAATTGAACTTGCTTCAATGTAGATCCAGATCCAGATCAAATCAATGTCTCTACAAAAATGTGAGGAGATATTAGGGTTACATGGTTATCTCCATATGCAAGGCTAGTTTGACCCAAAATGGGACTAATTAAGGAAAGCTACAACAAAAAGCTTCATTTATCATAATTCCATGAACGTTCAATTTCTCTAATTATGAGAGTACAGAGGAGAGCTCTAACTTCTGCACTCGCTATGAACATCCAGTTAGTACTAAATTTGCAATGTTAAGTTTGGTTTTTATTATGGTTATGTTGGTGGGTCTCAAATAAAGTGTTTGTATTATTATGAAAGGAAATGGTAGGTTTGTAGGTCGTATAAGAGCCTATACACTCATCAAGAAAGGCCATTCCTTTATGCCGTCACACTCATTTGGTTAAACTTATCCAAGACATTTTAACAACCTTCTTGTTAGCAGTATGCACAAGCCATCCTCTCCAACCCCCTGCCAGAGCATTCAAACTTTACTTTATTATTATTTATTTCTATTTATATGTAATATATACATTCAATTCTTGGATTTATTATACTACTATATATTCCCTACGTTATTATTATTACTAATATTATTATTATTATTTGGATCAGATTTTAATATCACCCTCTCAAGATCCCCACCAACGTAAAACCTCCAACATTCATTTCAATCTTCTCGCTTATTTATTTCTTTCTTTATAAATATATTTTTTGTATACATCCCTTGTTGAAATCATCCCAGAAAATTGGGGCATTACATCTCCCTTCCCTTATAAGAGCATCTTCCTCGATGAGACATAATGCCAAGGTTAGAAGAGGATGCGCATAAACAAGGAGGAAAACGATTAATGGTTCATGCGACCAACGAAAAGAGGTACTTTTCACAAAAGTGGAACCTTATGGAAGAGGGAAGAGTTTGATAATTTCTTAATGTTCTGTGAAGATTGGTAGATTTTTCAATTGACATTATTACGCAATTACTCTTTATTTTAATAGTATTTATCAATTTCAAGCTCTTAATATTTCTTTTTTTTTTTTTTTTTTAATTTGAGTTACTTATTTTTGTGGGTGCCCAATACAAACTTACAACACAATACCACACCAAGGCCAAACACAACACTAATGGTTTGCAAGTCATCATGATATGTACGTTCACAACTATATCACATCACGAACATAACCGAACCATGGAAAGAACATACATGTCCCTACAAAATAGTACTTGTCACACATGCCCTTGACACAAAAGTATTCTTAACATAAATAGACTTCAACAACATGGAATTCTTAAGAGGTACACATATAAAGGTTTTCACAAGCAACTCAAAATAATAATCATAGCTACCTACGGTCAAGATGGGACCAACATCTTACCATCAATGAAGAGCATCAATCCTCAACATAACAAAACACATTTAAACTCACATCAATACACATAAATCATAACACCAACTCTACACACCTAACATAACATCACAAAGAAATTCCATATATCTCTCAAAGCATCAAAAATACTCCATATACCCCCAAAGCATCACAAAACAACCACATATACCTCCCACACATCACAAAATCACTTCGTATACCTCCCAAAGCACCACAAAACAACTTTTTATACCTCTCAAAGAATCACAAAACAACCACATATATCTCCCAAGAATAACAAAATAACTCCATATACCTCCCAAAGCATCACAAAACAACTCCATATACATCCCAAAGCATCAAAAACAATTACATATACCTCCCAAGTGATATAATAAAGATAGTTTCTCCTTTAGCTCGCAAAAGAGGTCAGTCCTACCCTATTGTCCTAGGCACGTAGAGTTCATACACCCCTAACTCAAGTTATATAATAAATCGTGGTTCAACAACCCGCTAGTTACCTCTAACTCCTTGGGGTTTACCCCCATACAATGAAGTGGGTCCATAGGTTCAACAAGTCCATAAACAATTCCATGACCCTTTTCCAACACATTACGACATTATAACTAACATGCCAAAATAATAAGCGAAATTATTATTTTACTATTCTATATATGTTTCTATATAATAATAATAATAATTATTACTATTATTATTATTATTATTAAAAAAATTTAATACGACCCGCTCAAGATCACCACTCGATGTCAAACCTCCCAAATTCATTTCGAGCTTCTACTTATTTATTTCTTTCTTTATATAATTATTTTTTTGTATACATTCCTTGTTGAAAATGTCCTGGGGAAAATTGGGGCATTACATAACCCTCCCCTTATAAGAGCATCATCCTCAAAGTGACACAATTCAAAGGCTAGAAAGACGGTGATCATAAGCAAGGAGGAAAATGATCAAGTGTTCATGCAGTGAATTAAAATAGGTATTTATTGCAAAAGTGCAACCTTATGGAAGATGGAACCATTTTATAATTTCTTAACCTTCTATGAAGATTGATAGTTTTTCAGTTGTCATTATTATCTAATTAATAATTTTTTTAAATAGTATTCATCATTTTCAAGCTCTTTACATTTCATTTTTTTAGTTACTTATTTTTCGGGTGCCCAAATGTAAACCGACTTCACAATACCATACCAAGGCCAAACACAACAATTATCATTTACATGACATCATGATATGTACCTTCGTGACTATATCACATCACAAGAACTGAATTGAACAATGGAAAGAACATACACACTCTCTGTACCGACACAAGATTACTTGTCACATATTCGATTAACACAAAAGTATTTAGAACAAAAGTAGACTACAACAACATGGAATTCCTAACTTTACATAGATTAATGTTTCACGCAACTCAAAAAATAATTTTAGCTAAATAGGGTCAAGATGGGATCAACGTCTTACCATCAATGAAGAGAATCAATCCTCAACATAAAAAAACAATCAAACTCACATGAGTACATATAAATCATAACACCAACTCCGCACACCTCCCATAACATAAAAAAAAACTCCATATATCTCCCAATGCATCACAAAATACTCGATATACCTCCAAAAGCATCACAAAAAAACCACACATACCTCCCACACATCAAAATACAACTTTGTATTCCTCCATAAGAACCACAAAACAAATTCATACACTTCCTAAAGAATCACAAAATAACCACATATATCTCCTAGGCATCACAAAATAACTCCATATACCTCCCAAAGCATCACAAAACAACTCCATATACCTCCTAAAGCATCACAAAACAACTACATATACCTCTCAAGTGATAGAATAAAGATAAATTTTCCTTTTAGCTCAACAAAAGAGGTCAGGTCACCCTATGGCCCTAGGCATGTAGACTCAAGAAACCCTTAACCCAAGTGATATAATAACTCATGGTTCAAAAACACACTAGTTATCTCTAAATCCTTAGGGCATACTCCTATACAATGAAGTGGGTCCATATGTTCAATGACTCCATAGTGAATCCCATGATCCTATTCTAACACATTACGACATTATAACCAACATGCCAAAATAATAAGCGAGTAATTATCAAGTGGTATTAAATCCAACCGCTTCAGCCCAAGAAAGAAAATAAATTGAAACTCAAGGAAGAATTTTAACTTAAATTTAACTTCAATCAAGTAAACAAAAATGTCTAATTAGCCGTAGATAGTATAAAACCCACATGTTACTATAACAACTAGATAAAATGCCCAAAATTGCAACAATTCAACTAAAAGTTAAATAGGAAAAAAAAAATCTGGTTCCATAAGGGAGAGAAAGAAAATTCAAATTTACGACTAAATTATGTATAGAGAAATAACACATCACAATCACTATGTGGCCTATATGGTGACCAAATGTGTGCTCATCGAATAGTTGGCACTTAGACATTGAGCCTCATCTTGTAAAAAAACATATCAAATAATACAATTATCATAATTTCTTCCTGGTTCATCCCTCCATACTCCCACAACACTCATTATAGTCAAAATCACATAGGATTGTTTGATGGAAAACCCAATAGGGAAAACATGGGATGCTAGTTTGCATAAATTGAGCCTAAGGTGGTGCGCATCCAAAATATAATGAGCAAGATTGAAGTATACTAAATAGATAGAAATGGGTTTTCATTATATATAAGACTCTACTTCCTAACTTGTACTCGGATCAAGAATATGAAAACTTGGTCCACGCATCCTCTCTCCACACACAATCTTAATGATTTCTCCCCTTTGGGTCAGTTCGGGTAAGGTTCCCAACATAACACATAACTACATCATTAACACAATGGTGATTCATCCATTTTAACCATAGGTTCTTACACATGCTATATATGCAAGGCATAGTACAATCATTACTTTCATGGGTTACAATACATCATGTATCTATATAATACTCCAAAATAGTGGTCATATGATCACCATATGCCCCTAATTCACAACATGAACCATCACATAATACATGAGTTATATGTAAAATGAACACGGTGAGTAACATTATAAGATATAGTCAATCAAAATATAACAAAAGGACACACACGATTCATCGCAATATGGTAACGACATCACGATGGAATCTAATTCACTATACACCAATCTTGTCATTAAAAAAATCAGCACATCTACATATCACATAACGCGAGAATGCTCCAACACTCCATAATCCACAATATCATTCTTTTTCACACACAAAAATGTGGCATATACCACGTGAACTCCTAATTGAATCCACGAAAATGAGAGAAAATAATCTCATCACAAGCACATCAACAAGATAAAAAAATATGCACTAAGTGACATGCACAACATGTGCATTCATAATATCACAATTACAACGTTGGTCACATAACAACATATATCACATTACTCTTCCCATCTTCACCACCACCATGCATAAAAACTCAAAACTCCAATCTATCCCAGAGGTTCAAGAGCATGAACCTCTGCTCTACTACCAAATGTAACATCCACATCTTACACACACAAATACAACACTAAAAATACTAGAATAATATTTTTTTTACTTACATTGTAGTACGACACTATAGGAGATCACCTAGGATATTTTATGGCACATGATATGTTGGTAAAAACATTAACCCATATAGATAATATGGAAACATGTGATGCACATCAAGGAAATTCTTGTTCATAAATAACAAGGTACGGCATAATGATTCAACCCTACTATAAACTTATAGGAAGGATCTTCCCATGACACGATATTTTTAGGATTACACATTTACTACAATAATGTTTCAATCCTTAAGTTAGGTTGTAAAAGGCTCAAAATAAGTGAACCATAAATTCATTTTCCTTTTGTGATATTTCCTTTATATTTTTTAACATTTAACTTATGGTGTATCTCATTAATTAAGGATCATATATATTATTTATATTAATTTTTTGATTCATTCGTTTATTACTAGGTATTAGATTACACACAAGGCTATTTACATACACACAAGTCTACTAGGCCTTATCCTAGGTTTCACTCCTACAGAATGCATCCTTATCTTATATCATACCTTTGTTACACAACGGAAAAGGTTAAGTCCAAAGGATGAGAAGTTAAAAATTTTGTTTAGGGATTTATGGTTAAGTTTCTTTTACTAATTTATAAATTAATAGTTTATTTAGTACACTAAAGAATATATACGAAATAAGCTCTTTATCCACAACAAGAGGGTTTAATCACATTACAAGGAATATCATGTTTCACATTTCTTTTCAAATAGAATCTCTCGATTACACTTCCCAAGAGCCAAGCGTCAATTATAGTTTTATTATAGTTATGATCCAATAATTACTTAAGGATTCTAAGACACTTAAAAATGCAACAAACTTACTCATTTTATTTCTAGATTAGGCTTCTTGAGCATCATTTTATGCCCAACTTAAGAAGGTTCTTCTCCAACTAGGCTCATATTCCTTTCGTAATGATTTGTGTAACCTATTTCTTAATAGGGGCATGTGTATTCGCATGAGACTAATAGTCCGTATCTTAGGGATTTGTATCTAAGAACTTGATCACCTAATTTCACATCAGGTCATCCATTACCTAATAGAGTGTACACAACATTGGTGTTGTTTCTCACCACAAGATGGTTTAAACACGATAAGAGCATCACCTAAATTTCACATTTTTCTAAGTGCATCATCTTTGGTTATATTTTCACCAACTAATCATAAATTAAAATGTTACTAAGTTTCACCATTTACTCATAGTATTGCACCATAAAACACAAATGATAGATGAAATTGGGTATTGAGTTCATTTATGATCCCAACTCTTAAAGGAGACTTTAAAATGTAGTTGGTGTTCTTTTCCACCCAACACCCTTCACTAAACATGTGTGTCAATCAAGATGGTTATTCATCATTTTTAATTTTGATTTCCAATGGAGTACTACCTTAAGAGAACACATTCTCCTTACTACACACACAAATACCAATCCTAGGAGGGAACTACATACTTAAGACAAAGTTTTACCATGTCATTCCTAACCGTTGGGTTCACGACAATGTCACTAAGCATGCAAGCTATGTTGACTCACTAAAACTTAGGCATTTATTTTTTAAGCTAAATGGTGACATCGAGTGTAAATATTTGAGTTCATCATAATATTTTAGTTTTCTATACTAAAAGGAATCACACAAGAAGCATAGTTATGCATGAATTTTATACTAGGGTTTCTGTTTTGTTTAGATTTCTTTATTACATTTTCAAGGTAAGTAACACAACACCAATTATTAAATCATCAAATTGCACAATGAATAGGTGCTATAAGATATTAAATTCAATTTCATTTATCATATATATTCAACCCTTTTTTTCAAGAATGCGAAAGTAATTAATTCATCAAGTTCCAAAACAATCCTTTCCAATCAATAATATATAACAAGTATACTAAATTTACTACTTTCTAGAAATAGGTATTAAAGTATGTAAATTGATCATAATCTTTCCTTTCAAAACAATTACAATAAATGGATACGGCCTTTCTCATTTCTATACATAAGTAATTCAATTATGAATACAATAATCAATTATTCCATTCAAATTTCTTCAATCAAAAGAAGAAATGGAAATTTAATACGTATTCCATCTTTCATAATTCACAAATTTCATGTGCTAGATTTTTAATATCTTTCAGTTCATACAAATTGAGCATGAAAGGTACTAAATGTTCATAACAATATGCTCTAACTTAACAATTTCATAAACTAGTTTTGATTTTTAAAGAAATCATACCAAGGTTAAAATAAAATAAAAACTCTTTCTTAAACATGCTATGAACAATCATGGTAAATGAAACCATAAAAGAAGCCAATTTAAGTCATACACTTCATCACAATTTTTCTATCAATAATAAATTTCAGTCACTTAAGGTACAAGACAAGTACATTTGATCCAATTCAATCATAAAACATAATTACAAGTGTAACATGATTTCAGTCATATAATCCCATTCTTATATGCCTGAAATCATTTACGTTGTTCAACAATTTTAATATCTTATTCAATATAAGAAGAATAAGATCTATAAATTTACATTCATATAATCCCATAATTATATTACTAAAACTTTAAATATCATTAATCAAGTTTACAAAAATTTAATTAAAGATCCTTCTATTTTATTTGAACAATATTGTACATTTAAACAACAATATAACTTGGTATAATAGTCAATTTATTTCTGTTTCATGTTCTATCTACTAAGTTATAAGTACATAATCTGATATAAATCTACAACTACCAACTAGTGTTGGTTTAGAATTAATTGAATTATATCAAATTTTATCTGAAGAATTTAAAGAGTTCCTTAGTAACAAATTGAATTCCATTACCACTCAACATGAAGTGATTTGATAGAAATAACAAAATTCTTATACACATATACATTAATAGTTTTCAAGAAGCTAACTTATGAAACATTGATTCCAATCTTCCTTGTCGACTTGGAATTCATTTAAAATTCACAACAAACCCAAGGAAAGATAATTATCGGTTGATGGTATTGATCAAATTTCCATAGTATAACTTAAACAATCAAACAAGTTTAAGGAAGTCACAATAAATATTGAATTTGGTTCGAGGCATGGGTTTATGCAATACCTTGAACCTCTCTTAAGGTTATAGAAACTAGTCTAACCATCTGATACTATGGAGTTGACCCCTCTTGAATTCATTTATCATATTCTCACCGTCTAAACAGATGATTAAAACTCTCAGTGGTTGATAACCACTTAAAAATTTCAACACAAAATTACATCCATGAAGTGGAATGAATAGGGATACAAAGACAAGCATAGTCTAATGTTTATAGATTTCCAAAATCAACGTACATCTAATGAGGATGGCCTAAATTTTATGATACATAATTGCTAACACAAGAGGATGAAGTTATAAGCTTCGTTAAGACTATTATTGCTCAAGACCCTAAATAGATATGTATCATCTACTCATTAACCCACTTTTAAGATACAAATGACTCAAAATACAACCTTCATCACAATTGCTAAACCTAACCAAAAGTTTATCAAGATTCAAAGCACAAATAACCAAATAAGGTATCGACTCATTATTTTAGTCTTACGTAAAAATCATACTAAAAACACTATATACAGGTCTTTAGAGGTCAATTCAATAACCTGCTGTGCAAGTAGATAGTCAAAAACTAAAAACGTATAAAACCATAAAATGTATATACTCATACCGTAAGAAACCAGATATTATACCTTCTATTTAAATATTTATACTAACCCAACAAAGATGGGTTTCCATTATGAACTTCTAGGTTTGTAAAATAATTCATCTTACATTATCAGGTATCGATTCTATAAATCCAACAAGTATACCCTACATGAAAATGAATGAATTCAAAAATATGAAGCCAACAAAAATAAATCACTGCTTTCTTCACACAAATCTCCTAAAATCCATGGATGTAACTAGAGTCATTTCATTCAACTTAAAACCAGATTTAAATCATATGCAAAAAGAAAACCCGAAAACACTAAATAATACTAAACTGCATAATCCATAACTCAAAATATGATTCCACATGAAGAACATAGTTCTTTTTGCTGAAATAATAAAATAGAGAAAGTTATTATAATGAGTTAGAGCCTATCATGCCTAAGTAGGGCTCCTGCGCAAACTTCTTCCCGCATCCTTAAGTTTCTATTCAATATTTCCCACAAGATTCATCAAAACTTCAAAACCGATTCCATAAAAATCTCATCTTTCCTCTTATCCTTCAATCTCCAACCTTTATTCTTATACCCCAAACAACAAACATAACAGCAATAGAAAGTTGTGTCCTCTCGAGATAATTCAACTTTCTTCGCGGTGCGATACGATCCGATATAATCAATGTGTATACAAAAAGTGAGGAGATATTAGTATTATATGGTTATCTACATACGTAAGGGTGTTTTGACCCAAAATGGAACTTATTAGGGACATATATAACTAAATCTTGATTTAGCACAGTTCCACGTACGTTTAGTTACTAATTAATTTACAATGTTAACTTGGGTTTCTACCATGGTTATGTTGTTGGGTCTTAAATAAAGTTCTTGTATTCTTATGCGAAGAAATGATAGGTGTTAAGGTTGTATAAGATCCTATACGCTCGTCCGGAAGCAAATTCCTTCACGCCATTAACTCATTTGGTAAAACGTCGCCAATACATTTTAACAACCCTCATACCAAAGAGTTTGCACATGCCATCCTTTCCAACCACTCCCTTCCTGAGCATTCAAACTTTACTTTATTATTATTTATTTTTATTTATTTAGAATATAAACATTCAATTCATTAATATATTTTACTATTATATATATTTCCTACGTAATTATTGTTATTAGGTTCAAATTTTAATATGACCCACTCAAGATCACCACCGATGTAAAACCTCACACATTTATTTCAAGATTCTACTTATTTCTTTATTTCTTTATATAATATTTTTTTGTATACATGCCTTGTTGAAAAATTCCCTGGGAAAATTGGGGCATTACATATCCCTCCCCTTATAAGAGCATCATCCTCAATGTGACACAATGCCAAGGTTAGAAGAGGGTGCTCATAAGCAAGGAGGAAAATGATCAACAGTTCATGCCACCAATGAAAATAGGTACTTGTTGCAAAAGTATGACCTTACGGAAGATGGAAGAGTTTGATAATTTCTTAATGTTCTTTGAAGATTGATATTTTTTAGTTGTCATTATTACCTAATTAATCTTTATTATTAACAATATTTATGAATTTCAAGCTCTTAAAATTTAATTTTTAATAGTTACTTATTTTTGTGGGTTCCCAACAAAATCTAACATCACAATACCATACCAAGGATAAACACAACATGAATGGTTTACATGAAATCATGATATGTACCTTTGCGACTATATCATGTCACAAGAACTCACCCGAACCATGTAAAGAACATACATAGCCCTATCGACACAATAATTGTCACACATTCCTTTAACACAAAAGTATTTCTAACATAAGTAGACTAAAACAACATGGAATTCTTAACAGTACATATATTAATGTTTCACGCAACTCAAAACAATAATTATAGCTAAATAGGGTTAAGATCGGATCAACATCTTACCATTAATGAAGAGCATCACTCCTCAACATAAAAAAACATAATCAAACTCACATAAGTACACATAAATCATAACACCAACTCCACACACCTCCCACTACATCATCAAACAACTCCATATACCTCTCAAGCATCACAAAATAATCAATATACCTCCCAAAGCATCAAAAATTACAACATATACCTCTCAAGCATCACAAAACATCAAAAACAATTGCATATATCTCCCAAGCATCACAAAACAAATCAGTATACCTCCCAAAGCATCGCAAAAACACTCATATATCTCCCAAACATCACAAAATAACTCCATATACCTCCCAAATCATCACAAAATTACTTCATATACCTCGCAAAGCATTAGAAAACAACTTCATATACCTCCCAAGCAATAAAAGAAAGATAAATTTTCCTTTTAGCTCCATAAAAGAGGTTGGTCACCCTATGGCCCTAGGCACATAGACTCAAGACACCCCTAACCCAAGTGACATAAAAATTTGATATTCAACAACCCGCTAGTTATCTATAACTTCTTGGGGCATACCCCCATATGTAGTTTCCACTCCTCTTTGACATTTATCTTACTATGATTTTGCTAACTATGGACTAGAGACATGGACATTTTTATTTTATTTGATCAAGTAAACATTGATAGATGGAGATTCTTATTATATTTTAATTAGCATGTTTATAAAAAATACAAATATTTTTATAATTGATATGTGATGACTCATATTGTGGATTAAATGGATTTCTCAAGGTATCGATAGATGTTTTAGTACTAGTGATAATATAGTTTTATTACTTTATATATGCTAACACTTTAAATTCTTGACATATTGAATTTTTTAGATGATAGAGATATTATTTTGATATCATTAATGTTGATGAAATGGTATAATTGAAATATTAAGAAATTGTAAACAATTAGAAAAATTGCTTAACTCTAATGTTGTCGAATGATGTGTGTGTATGTTTTAATCCTTGACATATTTTATGCGGAATTGAGGCCGAAGGGGTATTGTTTTATGATTTCATGATTTTACATCATGACAATAAGATGGGGGTTAGGAGACTAACAATGCAGGAACATTGGATATTGCCAATAAGGTCACCTCGGAAACTTTGTGTGTCTTGTTGTAATTTTTAGAGGTCCCCATGGGCGGTTTAACCTCATCTGTGACCAAGGGGTTTGAATGTTGGTTTTAATTCCTTTATTTTTATTTTTTTAGTTATGGATGTGATTTATTTATTGCAATATATGTTCACTTTAGTAGTACTTAAGTAATGTGTTTTTTTAGTTTATTAAGCATGTTATTAAGATAAGTGAGATGTGACAAATGGGGCAATTACTATGTTAGATAGTCCTTGTGATATTATTGATTTGAGTTAGATTTTATTTATTTTGGTGTTGAGTACTCAACCTTACTTTTCAAAACTCGTATTTTTGCTTTAGAGCCACTTTTGGAGGCTTGCGGGACAAGTTAAACTCGTCCCATGCCTCTTAAACTCACCCACAAACTACATCTATGATGTGGGGTGGCCTATTTTAGTCCTTATCATGTATTTTAAGGGAGAAAAAGGGAAAGTAATTTCACTTTCTTACCACTCATTTAATTTAGTCCTTAGAAGTATGGAGTAGTGGTTTGTGTGTAAAGGAAAACATTTTATATTTTCACCCACCAATTTATGAGCACTAGGCTTGGTGTTTGACCATGTGTGGTGGAGTTGATGAGAGTGTTGTGGCAACATACATGGAACCACCTCACCCTCCTCTCCTCTTTTTCTATTTATGAGAATGATTTTAAAAATATTTGGGTTACTTGTTTTGATTTTACACTTGCATAATTTTTAGAACTTTCTTTGATTTCTTGTGGGGAGTGCTTTTTGAGTTGTGTTTTAGGATTTCCTTAGATTTGGAGATGATTGAAGTTATGCTTGAAGATTTTCGAAGCTATTATGGCAATGTAGGATCTACACCCTTGCATTTGATTTTTATTTGTATTATGTTTGCTTGTAAAATGAATGAAACTTGTGTTGTTTTGGATTCGGGTAGTATGACCTTAACAACGCTGTGTGAGAGAAGAAAAATGGGGATCTTTTAAAGGAGGGATAAGAGATTTGAATATGAATTTGGATGGATTTTGCGTTGGGTGTCCTAACGATGTGATAATAATAAATATTTCTTTCTTATTTTGATATATTTCATTAAGGGAGATAAGAGAATAAGGGACATGAGATAAGAGTTTGAGGGAGGAATAAGAGTTTCATTTTGTTTGTGTGGATAAATTTTTTGAAGCCTTTTAAGGTGGAAACTTAACCCATCGGGAGGCATAAGTGATTACCCATATTTTTATTATCCCTTGGCTTAAATTTTAAGCATTTTTTCTTGGGAAAATTATACGTAGTTGTCATTATTGTATTGTTCTTGTTGTGTTGTAAGTCTTATTGTGAAAAGATATTTGTTAAATCCATTTGTAAAAGTTGTCATGGTTGCTTGATATCCCTTATTGCTTCATTGTTTGGGCTTAGGGGGTAATTATAAGGGAGTCTTACCCTTCTCATTAGAATATGGGTTGGGAGGAGAGTGTTGCCTACTCCCCTTTCCTTGTAGTTGTGTTTTGAATTTGAAGAAAATGGTGGAGATCTGTTAAAGCCTTGGATATAGTTGCATTTGTAGAAGACAAATAAGGAGAAGTTTGTTTTTATAAAATTTTCCATGATGTCTCCACTTAAGTGGAGGGATTTTGTAACTTTCATTTTAAAATAGAGTTCTTTGAAATGTATATGCTGGAAAAGAGACATGTCAAGTTGCAACTTGTGTGGTATTATATATCCTTCAAACTTGTAAATTATATCAAGAGTGCATTTTATTTATCAATGGAAACTATCTTTATTTGAAATGGATTTATAAACGAATGTATGTTTTGGTGGTTTCTTTAAAATAATCTAGTAATGTTCCATTTACATGCTAAAAAAATAGTAAGGTTTCCATGGTTGACTTTCATATTCTTGTTCTTCCTCTTTTAGTGCTACTTGAAGTAATAGTATCTTACTATGGTTGATATATCTCTCTCATTATTGTAAACTAGAAAATATAGGCATTTAAATGATCTTTATCAAACCAAAGAAATATGTTCATTTCATTTACTTGCAATTAGTTTGAATAAAAAGGGATAGTAATCCAACTATATCACAAATATATCTATATATATATAGCAACTACTTATGCCCTTGTATTTATGTTGTAAATATCAATCCGAATTGATAGATTATTAAAATAAAATAAAACACAAAAATAATAAACAATTATAATTATATAGATTTATATAAATTTATACACTCATATAAATTATAATTATGTATATACTTAATTATATATATATATATATAGAAAGACTATGTATTATAATCGGTGGAAGGATTCTAATAAATCAAAGTTTATTTAATTTAAAAAAAAGATAAGAGTTTGTTTATAAGTGTTTCGCCCCGTATGGCCCTCCACGGCCCCTTAAGGAATAACACAATGGGTAGGGTGAGATGGCGCCCTACCCATATACACATAACCCCAACAAAAATAGCCACAACCACTGTTTATGATTTGCGTTGTGTTTTTATATAATTGGTTGAACCCTTAATAACACACACACACACACACACACACACACACACACACACACACACACACACACACACACACACACACACACATTTATACCAGGTTGGATATATTAATTTGGCATTTAAAAAAATGAAATCTAAACAAATGCAAAAAAATATGTGTGTGTGTGTGTGTACAAACACACAAAACCCTACATCCATGAATATACCTCATTTTTAACCAAAAATAAAATGGAGCAAATAATTCCCATAAACTCTCCACAAAATACAAATAGCAAATGAAATACATGGAAACCCTAGGAGAGGGATGCAATGGAATCATCAAAATATATGTGTATCCATCCAATATGTTAATGAAAACAAATAAACCTCCATAGCTCCTTGCATAAGCTCCATGGCCTCTTTTCCTCAACCTGCAAAACACCAATATATAAATGAAAGAAAATTAGGGAAAAAGGGAATAAGAAATAAATCATAAGGATTTTAGGGAATTTTTAAAAACCTAAGATCAAAGGGTCCATTTTAATCTAATCTAAGGGTGGAGAAGTCTCCCTACAATTTTAAGTTGGTGGCACTTTCATGGCAATGAAATTTAAATAATGTGTATGGGTAATTGGTTAATGAGTCCACTAAGAGGGTTAGAACAAGTTGTGAACCATTATTATGTTGGGTGTAATAAGGAAATATTATTGTGCATGGATATTTAGACAATGATCTAAAAGGAAATTAAATTAATTAAAAATAGAATTTATAGTAAATATAGTAAATAATGGGCATGGGTGCTAATGTTAATAGGTGAAATAGATTTAGATCAACTTGGGAAATGATTAAATTATGAAATCTAGATGAATTTGAATGAGTAAAACAATGTGATTAAAATAGCCATGATTTAAATTAAAAAACAAATAAGGGAAAACCTTATAAGAGGATTACATTCCAAAATACAACTAGAATTAAATTAATAATATTTAATTATTAATTTAATTCCGATTAACTTGTGAATGTGTAGAAGTTAATAAACGCTTCAATTATTTGATCGCAATTAATATTTATCATCGTTGAGACCTTGTTTTCAACAAAAGAAATTACCGTAATTTTCCTAAGTAATTAATGAGTGTTGTATTTATTTTTAGCCTCAAATTTTTGTGGGCGTTGAACTTGGTATCATATTCGTGGGTTCAACACTTAGATCCTGGGCCAACATGAAACACAACAAGAAAACCTAACAAAACCTACACCTAGAACACACAACATTTCTTGATATTTTAAATCATAGAAATTATAGTAAACCAAAAAAACCTAGATGATGATGAACTAACTCTCTCCTTGTTCTATGCACGATATGCAAATCAAACTATGGGTTCTTGCACCTGGATTTAGATATACCACCCCCAGTAGGTGATCACCGCTATACTACCGCAGATTTTACATACCTTACCAGGAGGTCAATTTTCTTATACGCAGAGGATCATTATGGGGAAAACCTATCCGGCATGATATGGAGCCATCAGTGGAGGCTCATTCCCCTTTAAGACATAGTGAGGAGTATAGGTCAGAGAACTCCTATATGGAGTCGGCTTAGAATAAATTCACAACATGGAGGATTTGGAGATAGGGCTCACTTGACATAAAGAGAGATCTAGTACACTTAAACAAAGATATTTCCAAGGAGATATATAGAAGGAAAATATTAATGGACGATCATATCTCGAGATGTTTTGAAGCTTTGTTCATCTCATTTTGTTAAATATATAGGAGGGTTTCAGAGGAGGCATGGCATGGTTAGCTAGCTTGAGCGGATGCTTGAAGCTATGTATGTGCTCTAGCAACTTGAAGGCTCATGTTGCTATTCATTTTATGAGAGTGTTATCCAATTTTGCACACCTGGCAAGATTGGACAACGGGGTCCTATCACGTTCAAAATAAAATAATAGTCCCAGGAACCCACCTTCGGTTATTATCGAAATGCAATAATTAAAAATAATTCCTAAATTGCATATGAAGAGATCACCTAGCATCGAAAGGCACCCAGTTGATCTCGACTCAGTGAAGAGTTCGGTCGAGTTGATAGAGAATCCGGTGTCAAATTGATAGTCATCTCGAAATCATCTCAGTAGAGACTCTCAGTTGTAAGAGCTCGACGATGGTCTTGTTAATGCAAAATATAGCTCGTTGAAAATTGACGAATGAAAGGAACTGTACAAGGATCCCGGTGGAGATCGATGCAAAAGATCCGAAGGCCAAGTCAGGGAGAGTCAAAGTCAACATGATGTCAGGTTTAATCCACTAAGGCAGTGCTCGACCAACCACTTGGGAAAATTATCTTGTTTGACCAAGATGATATGAGATTATGCAGATATGACGATGAGGTCATCTGGTAGTGTTTGAATGAAAAAAATGCTTACTGAACCAAGCAACCAAATACATCTCAATTAAAATCTCGTAGCACTCTATGGAGAGGGTCGCTTGAAGGAGGCGCTACACGTTCTTCTTACAACACATAATCCATCTGTAAATTCTTTAACATATCTTCATCTACTACAGGCTTGCATTACTAAGAAAGCCCTTGCGGAGGCCAAGCAAATCCACTCTCACATCAATAATAGGGGACACACATTTGGAAGACTCACGCTATTACCAAATAAACTTATCTACATGTATGACAAGTGTGGAAGTTTGATGGATGCTCGTAAAGTCTTCAACTGCATGACTGATCCAGATCTCTTCTCATGGAATATGGTAATTGTAGCTTACAGAAGGCATGGACATCCTATACATGCATTCAAACTATTTCATGAAATGCAATGAACACCTGACCACCCCGATCACCTGAACATTCGTGTATGGCTTGGCCAATGGAAAAGAATCGATCATTTGAGGATGGAGCTCAGACGTGGTAGCATTGGCTCACTCAGTCGAGCCTGACAAGGTCGTGAGCATCCAGAGTTTTGTTTGGTTCGATTGTAAGTCGAGAAGGAAAAGTTGGGGTTCAAATCCGTGCTAAGGCATTGGCTTGGGAGAATTTCATCCCTTTTGTCGGGTTGGACTTTGATGATGGCAAGCCATTGTAAGATTCCCACATGGGAAATATTTCAGTATATTGCCAAGGTCATAAATTTGATGATGGCAAGCCAAATCAGTATTTCCCCACATAGGATATCTTCATCCCGATTTCCATGGTGGAAAATTTGCAGTGGAAAGCCAACACCAGGTTTTCACGTAAAGGGGGTCCCGAGTTTCATCTTGCCAAGGACGTGGGAAATAATGCAAGCAATGCCAATGGGAAATTTTGGGATGGAAAGCCATGGTCAGACTTCCGTGGAGTGGAGAAATCGGGTCAAATTGCCGAGTTTGCGCGGCAAAGCTGAGGCCGGGGCCCGTGGATTGGTGTGGCCAAGCCGTTGGAATTCGGAGCTGGTATGCCAAATGGGAAATATTAAGATGGCATTCCAAGCCGCTTGTTCACTCCGGGGAGATTTGGAAAGCTTGCAAAGATCGCATGGAGATTTGACGATGGCAAACCAAGATCAAAATTCCGCACGAGCCGTTTAAACGGGATCCGAGTCTTTGTGCGGGTCGCCAGGAGGTTAATAAGACAGTTGTGAATTGGAGTGGGTCATGGAGAAAACAACGCGACGTGATACCGATTTCAGCGGAGGCTACAGGCCGCTCGTCTCATTATGCAGATATTTGTCAAATGATATCGAGTAACAGGAAAGCAGTGCTCAAAACTCGATCCCGATCGTGGTGGTAGACAAAATCATCATACAGCGAGTAGAGGCGACGTTGCGGTAAGCCTTCCTTTTGAACGCTTCCAGCAAACAGGTTGTCCAACTGTGTTGTTATATGTTCAGCATCGAACGCACCCTCAAATTCGTAGGCTTATCCTTATTCTAAACTCAGATCGGCAAGCAGTTGCAGAAAACAAATATTCACTGCCGTGTACGATGGATTGGAGTCACGCATTCAAGGCTTCATAAAATTTGCCCGAACCAAGAGATGAAGGTTTAAAACGTGCGCAGAATGAAACGATTCATATTGCTCAGCATTCTTTCTCCTAGAAGCAAATTAAATGTGAAGTTCAGCTCACGAAAATACCTAGTCGGCCGTTTTACATGCTGCATCCTTGTTACGTGTAAATGGTCTCTTTGAAAAAACTCCGAGGGGCGCAGTACGCATATTTATACCCTTCCATTATGTACGTCCAATCAGACAATAACAATATTCTTTTACCAGGTTCAGAGAAGCTCGTTTTGATGGACGATTATACTGTAGTTTCAAGCTGTTTTTATCTAGCTCATTTCTATCAGCTTTGATCCACGACTAAGGGAGAATTCATATGGTTGTTACCTGTACATTTTTCCAAGGTCCTCTTGGCTGCCCCAGTTGTTCAATGTATTTTTTGAAGGGCTTCTGTTATGTGTTGCAAATTGTAACATGAAGGATCTTTTTAGTTTCTGGAAAAATGAGTATATTGTGTAGCTCACGGCTACCTATGCCATAATCCCAATAGTGGCATAATTATTGATTGGAGCCGAGATTGCAGAATGCACTGCCAAAATACCGAAGGTCTCCTTGGCCAAAATTCAGTCTCAAGGATGTCTATCGACATGTTATGGGCATGAGCCTGTGTCATCATCATGGCAGCATTAGGTCTTTATTGGTAATGGCATTTTCTCATTGTTTGGAGGGTACAATTGCGCTTATTATGGCAAAGCTAAACATTCTTACTACAAGTGTTATATGATAAGGAAGAACCGTGAGCATTGTGGTAAAACCATTCTTAGAGGCGTGAAAATGTGAACATGATCGAACAAATCTTAATATTTCCCGCAGATACAAAGCCAGGTCGAATCAGTTGAAGAGCTCGTGGTGTTGTTTCATGGAGTTTGAACGTGGAATGCATGTGAATATGTGGTCCAAAACAAGAAGAAATAACTCTATCTGTCAAACTAGAGTTATCACAGAGAAATCAATCGATTGAGTGTTGACAGGGCCACGTAACGTGATCCCTAACAATTTTCATAGCTTGAAAATCATTTCTAAATGGCGCAACATGCAGGAGTGAAATAATTTAAATTCATTAAATTGTTTAACCTCTGTGAGTACAAGCAATGTATCATGGGTCAAATCCACTAAGTATGATTTAGAGTCAAACTTTTCATATTGTGGAAACGTTGGTACCAAGTCAAGATAAAGAATAAGCTCACGGGTGTCGAAGTTTAATGTATTTGTAGAGGCTTTCAATTTCGAGCTTAAAGCTTCATGTTCACGATGCATATAGGTGGCTTGGTAATTCAGAATGGCCTCGAGTTAACAGAGCAAAACGGTAAGAATCAAGTTTGATAGCCCACCATTCGGAGGACTCAATGCAAAAGAGCGCGATTACCAAAGCAAGGAAAGAGTTAGTGCAGGGTCAAAAATCGATTGCAACACCGAGTTAGCGGATTCGAAGCTCACCAAGTTGAGATTTGTGCAGACTCTATCCACATGGACCCCCCTCCTCTTCAAGTCAAACGGGTCAACGGGGGGGTCCCAACATTATATTAATTAAATTAATATTTTTATTTAAATATTTTAATAATAATATTTATTATTATTATTTAAATATTTTATTTAAATATTCTTTTAATTAATTGAGAAGACTAGGTCATCAGGCAATTAATGACCCATGATGGAACCTTCTCAGGTAGTTCAACTAACTGTAATAAATACATCATGGGCCTTCATTTTAGGAAGGTAATTATGACCATTTCCTCTTCTTTCTCACATATTTTTCTATAAATGTAAGTTGGAAGCTCATTTCAAAGGGTTCCAACAGTTCAGACAAGTTGGACAGTTAGATATCTCAGGCAAGAGTGTATACTTTTCAAGGGTCCTCTCTCTTCTGCAAGTTGTTCTTGTGTGTTGAGAGAACTTTCAAGCCTCCTCTTCAAGACTATGGCAACTATTGCCTCTTATGAATGTATGATGCATTGTGCATGTTATTGAAGCAATAAAAGTGTGTGTTTTGTGACTAATCTCGGTCCTTTCATCCTTCTATGCTTCTTTGTGCCTTTCTCATACTTGCAATTTACAGCATGTGCAAGTTTAAGTTTCTATTGCACGAGAGTTCTTGGAGTTCTGTGCTTATCGAGTGGTGAAGTATTGCATGCAGTTGAGTTGTGGTGTCTGTTCACCCTTCTTGAGTTCATCCTTCTTCACTGGGAAACTGGTATATTTCTCGGTCTGATAAAGTTTAACAAAAGGAACGCGTGTCTCTTAGCCTGTGGTATCCTGTACCCTCTCTAAGTTGCAGTAGGTGAAGTTGACCTGTGGTGCACACACCCTCTTCAAATTAACCCTTCCTAAATCTGAAGACACCCTTTATTCGGTGCATCACCATCCCTAGTATAGTTTCATTTCTGTAAAACTCTTTCCCTAAAACCCCATGAAAATGTTAGCATAGGACTAGATAATCATTTTTGTTACACTAGGAGTAGTACAACACTTAGTTTAGGAAGAGGAAGCCGGCCTTCTCCGGAGGTTCACCTCGAGCCCAAGTCCCACAGCTTGAGAGGTGATCCCATGTGTCCCAATCACACCGAACGTCCTATTCACATCCTGGCCATTCGGAGGGTGCAGTGATTTGGCGACAACAGTTTTTGGCACGCCCGGTGGGACACTAAGGTTAGATCTTCCACCTTTTCAAGGTGTCTCATTACAACAACAAATCATAAGCCACCGTGCGACCACACACCAACAGTTTTTGGCACGCCCGGTGGGACGAGAGTTGGTACTTCTCTTCTCACTTAACAAGTCAAAGTACACAGCGACTCCATATCTCTGGATTCCAATCTCGGTGCGATAACTTATGCGAAGAATTCGAATACAAGAGCTTCTTCAAAGAAAGGAAATTATCAGCATACCGAACTTTCCTTGTCTCCTCCAAAGAGAAGAAGAAGAGGCATTTCCACATCCCCAGTTGCAGATTTACCTAGTAGGGGTCATTCAACTCCTCCTTACGGAAGATTTCCTCCACCCAGAACAATCGAACCTTTCGTTCTTGTGGCGAGGAACCAAGTTTTTCCCCCTTTCAATGCAAGCAGTCCTCTTATGTTGGCTCAACGTGATCCGATACCTATTGCGGCACTCAAAAGTTTACCCTTCTACACGGGGGAAACTCACGTTACTCCAGTGGAGCATATCTTTGATGTAGCCAGCATCTGCGCAGTACATAATATCACCAGAAGACAATGTTGCGAGTTAGACTTCTTCTACCTCTTTCAGGAAAAGCACTTCAATGGTTTCACGGGTTAGGTGTTGCACTATAACCACTTGGGACGAGTTGGGAGAAAAGCTATGTAAACAATTTGAAGACAAAAGTGATCACCTATCACTTTTGGAACAACTTACTACCATAAAGAGAGCTCCCAAGAATACATGAGTGATTTCAACTTCCGATTCCACGGGACTTGGAATAGGATTCCAGCGCTCATAAAGCCTTACGCACATAATGCATTCTTGTACTATTTGCGAGCCTTGAATAGCGATGTAGCGATTTATGATCCGATCCATGGGAGGGACTACACTTCACGATGCTTACGAAGTTGCCATAAGTGCGAGAAAATTCTTTGATTCAAATTTGGAAAGATAGCTCCACGACCACCAATGCCCTTTTCTCCGGATCTTACGAATCATCAGACCTATCATTGCTCCTCTTCCAGGTGGACTCCAAGCAACCATCTCAATCTTCCCTGCCTCTTCAAATGACCTATTTGAAGTCAAGTCACTCTTGCAAAATTTTGGAAATGAGCTCGTTGCACTCAAAAGGCAACAATTTCAATACAATCATCCGTATCAGCCACAAAATCAGCGGTATCGGGCTAGCCGTCCTCCCTTTCAAGAAGCAATCAGCCTCAAAATCAAACTACGAGTCAAGTTGCAAATGTCGGCCCTTGAACTTTGAACCCTCTTGCAGCTAGCTCATCTAGAGCTATAGTACTGTTCGAAATAATCTAGTTCAAGACTACGAATGGTGCTATCCTTGCTCTCAACCTCACAATCAAAATCTTTGTCCCAATGGGGTTCTTAGCCGAGGCCCTTATGGTTGAAGTGTATCTGCCCCGAGTTAACAAACAATTCATCTACGCAAGAAGCGACGAGATCAACCGGCACTGAAGAATCCACGTTACTAAAGCGGCAGAAGAAGATTTTTGCGGATTGAATATAGATTCTTCATCGGTGGCGTGAACACTCGTTCCCAAAAAGAGAGCAATGGAGCCTCAAGCTCCTCGAATCTGATCTAGCATCCACTTCTCAACATGGGTTACAAATGGCGGTTGATAGAAATGCGGGAAGAAATCACGAAAACATCGGCTAGCCACACCGCGAGGAAAGATGGTTCTCAGGGCATCACGGTACCCAACAAACATTTTCCAAAGGAGGACCCCAATGCCCAAAAAGCATCATCAAAGTTGGAGCAATTCCCTTCAGCATAGTAGAACAAATGAAGAAAACCAATCTGAGCGTTACCATGTGGGATGCACTCTCGATCCCTTCCCAAAGAAACCTGTTGCGAGAAGCTCTGAACAGTTTTAGTACAACCAGCGGATCACCAAGCCATGGAGTGACAAATGCTACAAATTTGTGTCAACCGGAAGGGAAGATCATTCCTACGGCAAACAAACCACCACCATTCTACATTTCCCTGATCATTGGAGACCACTTGTACATAATTGCATGATCGATTAAGTGCCGGTAGCTGTCATGTCATGCCAAACAAATTACGGATGTACTAGGCATACAATATGCGCCGATTGCAAGAGGGTTGTTCAGCTTTGGATGGCACAGCTGTTAAGACTGTTGGGGTTATCAAAGGACTTCAACTTACCATTCATGCATGCCCAAGTTTGTCATTCACTCAAGACATATCGGTTATTGACCTCCCTCCCCTCTTTGCCATCTGCCTATCACGGGATTTCACTTTGCCCGAGATGGCGGTTACCTATCGGCCGATTGGTCACATATGATTCTCAGGACTCGATATGGAACCAAAGTAACTATAAGGGCAGAACCAATCTGCCATAATCATGTAGAACCCTACACTTCTAGTCCCATAAATGGAAATTACACCATTGGCGATCCAGAAGAGGAAGGTGCCGATCATGAACCAACCACCCTTGTTGAAGAAGTCCCTGATACTTTGCTGGATGAAGTAAGTAGAGATCATCGATCGATCCCTACGCTGATGTATTGGCAGAAGAAGAAGCTGGTTTGCTGGTCTTGGAAGAAACAGGATTAGGTACCTACTGTATCCATGAAGAAGATACAATCATACCACAACTTGTCAAAACACCAAGTGATTCTAAAGGATTGTGGAAATTGTTCTTCGATGGCTCAAGAAGTAAGAATGGATCCGGTGCTGGTGTTATGTTAATTTCTCCAGAGGGAGATAAGTACTTCTCATCTTTCGGTTGCGGTTGATTGCACTAACAATGTTGCTGAATACGAGGCTCTTGTGCAAGGAATTCAACTAGCCCAAAGGAAGGGAATCAAGGCCCTAACTATGTTTTTGGAGACAGTGAGTTAGTTGTTCATCAAGTTTCAGCACGTAGTGCATCCAAAAATGATCTTTTAAGATCATACAAGAACCGAGTCTGGGACCTAATTGAAGATTTCGAAGCTTTTGGGATCCATGCAATTCCTAGAGGTCAAAATCAAGATGCAGATAGGCTTGCTACAATTGGTTCACAATATAACATACCAGTTGATATCATGAAAGAAGGGCAGCAATTTGTTAAAATGGTGGTTCGACCAGCAGTCCCTGATAATGTGAGTAGTTGGCAAGTGTTCGATAGTGACAACCAAATTGTCCTCTTCCTGCAAGAAGAGGCGGAGTTTCTTCGCAAAAATCAAGATAAGTTCTGAAGAGTCATATGGTGAGCAAATTATCCAATTGAAAAGCAACAAGTTACCAAAAGGTTTAGTCACTTTGGAATCCATTTTCAATTTAGATGACCAAGCCAAAAGACAAAGCCCTAACATGGTGGTCAAAGAAGAATATTTTGAGGAAGTCAAGTATCAAATGAAAAATTTCTTAAGATCGGAAAAGTGTGTACTTCTGAGGAGAAAGAAGCTTTCATCAAACTTTGTCAAGAGTATCATGACATCTTTGCATGGAGCTATAAAGATCTGCGTGGTTTTGATCCAGGTCTTGCGCAACATACCATCGAACTGGATCCTAATGCTAAGCGGTTAAGTCGAAAACAGACCAATTAATCCCAAAATTGAGCCACTAATGAGAAAGGAGCTAACCAAGCTCATCGAGGCTTGTATAATTTTTCCCATCAAGCATTCCTCATGGGTAGCCAATTTGGTGCCCGTGAGGAAGAAGAACGGAGAGATCCGGTTATGCGTAGATTTGAGGATTTGAATCGTGCGTCATTAAAGACCATTATCCTCTTCCATCGATGGAGCGGATCCTTCAAGCGGTGGCGGGAGCTCAAATATTTTCTTTGCTCGATGGATATTCGAGTTATAATCAAATCTAGTCGAAGAATCGACCAATTCAAAACGGCTTTCACTACAGTGGGCACATATGCCTACTGATAAAATGCCATTCGGATTGTCCAATGCCGGGGCTACTTTCCAAAGAGCCATGGACATGGCATTTAAGGGACTGATCAACGATATTATTTTGGTTTACCTTGATGATATAACTGTATACTCTAAGCATGCAGAAGATCACATCACACATCTAAGGAAAGTTTTCCAAAGGTGTAGGGAATTTGGGGTTTCACTTAACCCCAAGAAATGTATTTTCGCAGTGCACGAGGGAAAATTGTTGGGGCATGTTGTTTCAGCGGAAGGATTATCAATCGATCCAGCCAGGATTCATTCAATTATGTCCTTATCTCTCCCAAGTCACAAGAAGGGCCTCCAGAGCTTTCTGGGAACCATAAATTTCGTGCGGAGATTCATCCCCCAATTCGCGACATTGGCTAAACCACTGACAGCCATGCTAAAGAAAAACATGCCATTCTCATGGACAAAGGAAGGGCGAGAAAGCTTCGAAGCCATCAAAACAGCCATTTCCCAAGCTCCCACGCTTGTGAACCCCAGGTTTGACAAAGATTTTATCCTTTATGCTTTTGCAGGTCAAGAGAGCATTTCAGGGATCCTCACCCAACAAAACGATAACCTGATGGAGCAACCAATCGCTTTCTTCAGTCAATCCCTCAAAGACTACAAGTTCAAATACTCATTCATTGAAAAGCAAGTCTTTGCGGTTATTCGAGCTTTGAAGAAATTCAAGCACATGTTGTCCAACAACAAGATTCATCTGATGGTGTCTCATCCAGTGTCGAGGAGTTTTTGCTGAACAAAGAAATGAACGAAAAGCGTGCTGGATGGATCACGAAGGTAATGGAGTATGACGTGCATATCAAAGTCACTAAACTTGTCAGAGGTAAGGGTTTATGTGAGCAACTTGCTGCAGACATGGAATCAAAAGGTAATGAGGACGTGACACTCCTAAATACTGATGAGGATGTTGATCAAGCTGACTGGTTATCCAAAATGAAGAATTTCATCTTCTCAGGAGCATACCCAAAAAACATGGATAAAAACCAAAGACGAACTTTCCGTCTTCAATCTATCCCATATGTTTTGGTAGATAGCATTCTCTTTCGAAAAGATTTGAACGGCGTTCTCCTTCGGTGCATAGGACCAGAACAGGTAAGTAAGATACTAGAAGAATTTCATAATGGCCTATCTGGAGGACATTATTCTGCACGAACAACAACTACCAAGATCATGCGAGCTGGCTACTATTGGCCAGATTTATTCAAGGATGCCCATCTCTGGGTAAGGAAATGTAAGGAATGTGCCTTTTTCACAGGTAAGCAGAAGCTGGCAGCTCTTCCATTGCATCCAATTCAAGTGGATCAACCCTTTGTTGAATTGGGGTTGGACTTCATCGGAATGATTAATCCTCCATCTAGTGACGGACATAAGTGGGTCCTTACTGCAACAGACTATTTTACTCGATGGACAGAGGCGGTAGCATTAAAAGAGAGCAATGAAAAGGCAGTTCTAGATTTTTTGGAGGGTATAATGACGAGGTTCGGTGTTCCATTTACAATCATTTCAGACAACGCGCTGGCTTTTCTTGGTATGAAATTGAGTGAATGGGCTGTTAAAAATGGGGTATACCTCAAAACTTCATCCAATTACTATCCGCAAGGAAACGGATTGGTGAGTCTAGCAAAAAAACCTCATAAGGATTATTAAGCGCACAATGGAGACTAACAAGAGGACTTGGCATACACAGCTTAAGACCGCCTTATGGGCAGATCGAATCACACCTAAAAGGGCCATCGGAAATTCTCCTTTCGTTCTTGTATATGGAAGAGAGGCAAAACTCCCGCTCTCATTGGAGTTACCTTCTTTGGAGTTAGCTCATCAACTTGAAGTTATAGAGAGTGATCCTCGTGAAGAAGGTTTGCTGAACTCATGGAGTTAGAGGAAGTACGAGACAAGGCTATGAAAACTTTGGAGCAACATCAGGCTCAAGTTAAGAAATATTTTGACAAGAAGGCGTCTAACAGACATTTTCAAGAGGGAGATTTAGTTCTCAAATGGGATGAAGACAGGGCCAAACCAGGCAAGCATGCCAAGTTTGACGCTCTCTGGAGTGGACCATACATCATCACAAGTTGCAAAGAGGCAAATTCATTTCATCTATCTAGGCTCAATGGAGAAGAACTGCCCATTCATGTGAATGGGATACATCTCAAAGCTTGTTTTTGAGAAGCGTTCCACCCCCTGTACAGTTAAATTAGGTGTTTTCCTCCAAGTGCTTATGCACATTGTTGTGTGTTGTTGTTTTGCTTTCCTTGTTGTTGTGTTTTGTGTTGTTCTGCACATTGTTTCATCATTGGAAGGTGTCAAGGAGAAGAAAGGTTCAAGGTTTCCATAATAGTTCAAAATCTGCTTCATTCAAAATTTTGCAGTGTTCCATGGATGTCAAGCATTCAATAGATTCAGTATACTTCATGCTTAGCATTCCAGGGAGGTCTAGGATATCAGAAATGTTCAAGGAGATTTCGGGATGTGTCAAAGAAAATCATACTACTTTCAGGATTCCAACATAGACTCCATGCCCAATGGATGACTTAAGGCTACTGGAATCATGCTTAGCAGGCAATCATCCCCGAGAGGTCGCCAAAAATGTTATCCAATTTTGCACACATGGCAAGATTGGACAACGGGGTCCTATCACGTTCAAAATAAAATAATAGTCCCAGGAACCCACCTTCGGTTATTATCGAAATGCAATAATTAAAAATAATTCCTAAATTGCATATGAAGAGATCACCTAGCATCGAAAGGCACCCAGTTGATCTCGACTCAGTGAAGAGTTCGGGGTCGAGTTGATAGAGAATCCGGTGTCAAATTGATAGTCATCTCGGAAATCATCTCAGTAGAGACTCTCAGTTGTAAGAGCTCGACGATGGTCTTGTTAATGCAAAATATAGCTCGTTGAAAATTGACGAATGAAAGGAACTGTACAAGGATCCCGGTGGAGATCGATGCAAAAGATCCGAAGGCCAAGTCAGGGAGAGTCAAAGTCAACATGATGTCAGGTTTAATCCACTAAGGCAGTGCTCGACCAACCACTTGGGAAAATTATCTTGTTTGACCAAGATGATATGAGATTATGCAGATATGACGATGAGGTCATCTGGTAGTGTTTGAACGAAAAAAATGCTTGCAACCAAGCAACCAAATACATCTCAATTAAAATCTCGTAGCACTCTATGGAGAGGGTCGCTTGAAGGAGGCAGTACACGTTCTTCTTACAACACATAATCCATCTGTAAATTCTTTAACATATCTTCATCTACTACAGGCTTGCATTACTAAGAAAGCCCTTGCGGAGGCCAAGCAAATCCACTCTCACATCAATAATAGGGGACACACATTTGGAAGACTCACGCTATTACCAAATAAACTTATCTACATGTATGACAAGTGTGAAAGTTTGATGGATGCTCGTAAAGTCTTCAACTGCATGACTGATCCAGATCTCTTCTCATGGAATATGGTAATTGTAGCTTACAGAAGGCATGGACATCCTATACATGCATTCAAACTATTTCATGAAATGCAACGAACACCTGACCACCCCGATCACCTGAACATTCGTGTATAGCATGGCCAATGGAAAAGAATCGATCAGTTGAGGATGGAGCTCAGACGTGGTAGCATTGGCTCACTCAGTCGAGCCTGACAAGGTCGTGAGCATCCAGAGTTTTGTTTGGTTCGATTGTAAGTCGAGAAGGAAAAGTTGGGGTTCGAATCCGTGCTAAGGCATTGGCTTGGGAGAATTTCATCCCTTTTGTCGGGTTGGACTTTGATGATGGCAAGCCATTGTAAGATTCCCACATGGGAAATATTTCAGTATATTGCCAAGGTCATAAATTTGATGATGGCAGGCCAAATCAGTATTTCCCCACATAGGATATCTTCATCCCGATTTCCATGGTGGAAAATTTGCAGCGGAAAGCCAACACCAGGTTTTCACGTAAAGGGGGTCCCGAGTTTCATCTTGCCAAGGACGTGGGAAATAATGCAAGCAATGCCAATGGGAAATTTTGGGATGGAAAGCCATGGTCAGACTTCCGTGGAGTGGAGAAATCGGGTCAAATTGCCGAGTTTGCGCGGCAAAGCTGAGGCCGGGGCCCGTGGATTGGTGTGGCCAAGCCGTTATGCGGGAATTCGGAGCTGGTATGCCAAATGGGAAATATTAAGATGGCATTCCAAGCTGTTCACTCCGCGCGGGGGAGATTTGGAGCAGCACTGCCAAGTGGAGATTTGACGATGGCAAACCGTGATCAAAATTCCGCACGAGCCGTTTAAACGGGATCCGAGTCTTTGTGCGGGTCGCCAGGAGGTTAATAAGACAGTTGTGAATTGGAATGGGTCATGGAGAAAACAACGCGACGTGATACCGATTTCAGCGGAGGCTACAGGCCGCTCGTCTCATTATGCAGATATTTGTCAAATGATATCGAGTAACAGGAAAGCAGTGCTCAAAACTCGTCCAGATCGGTGGCCGCGAGACAAAATCATCATACAGGCAGCAGGCACGTTGCAGTACAGTAGAAGCCTTCCTTTTGAACGCTTCCAGCAAACAGGTTGTCCAACTGTGTTGTTATCTGTTCAGCATCGAACGCACCCTCAAATTCGTAGGCTTATCCTTATTCTAAACTCAGATCGGCAAGCAGTTGCAGAAAACAAATATTCACTGCCGTGTACGATGGATTGGAGTCACGCTGTTCAAGGCTTCATAAAATTTGCCCGAACCAAGAGATGAAGGTTTAAAACGGCGCAGAATGAAACGATTCATATTGCTCAGCATTCTTTCTCCTAGAAGCAAATTAAATGTGAAGTTCAACTCTGAAAATACCCGGTCGGCCGTTTTACATGCTGCATCCTTGTTACGTGTAAATGGTCTCTTTGAAAACTCCGAGAAGCGCAGTGACGCAATTTATACCCTTCCATTATGTACGTCCAATCGGACAATAAAAGTATTCTTTTACGAGTTCGAGAAGCTTGTTTTGATGGACGATTATACTGTAGTTTCAAGCTATTTTTATCTAGCTCATTTCTATCAGCTTTGATCCACGACTAAGGGAGAATTCATATGGTTGTTACCTGTACATTTTTCCAAGGTCCTCTTGGCTGCCCAGGTTGTTCATGTATTTTTGAAGGGCTTGTTATGTGTTGCAAATTGTAACATGAAGGATCTTTTTAGTTTCTGGAAAAATGAGTATATTGTGTAGCTCACGGCTACCTATGCCATAATCCCAATAGTGGCATAATTATTGATTGGAGCCGAGATTGCAGAATGCACTGCCAAAATACCGAAGGGCTCTTTGGCCAAAATTCAGTCTCAAGGATGTCTATCGACATGTTATGGGCATGAGCTGTGTCATCATCATGGCAAAAGGCATTAGGTCTTTATTGGTAATGGCATTTTCTCATTGTTTGGAGGGTACAATTGCGCTTATTATGGCAAAGCTAAACATTCTTACTACAAGTGTTATATGATAAGGAAGAACCGTGAGCATTGTGGTAAAACCATTCTTAGAGGCGTGAAAATGTGAACATGATCGAACAAATCTTAATATTTCCCGCAGATACAAAGCCAGGTCGAATCAGTTGAAGAGCTCGTGGTGTTGTTTCATGGAGTTTGAACGTGGAATGCATGTGAATATGTGGTCCAAAACAAGAAGAAATAACTCTATCTGTCACAAACTAGAGTTATCACGGAGAGAAATCAATCGATTGAGTGTTGTGGCCACGTAACGTGATCCTAACAATTTTCATAGCTTGAAAATCATTTCTAAATGGCGTAAATGACATGCGGGAGTGAAATAATTTAAATTCATTAAATTGTTTAACCTCGTGAGTACAAGCAATGTATCATGGGTCAAATCCACTAAGTATGATTTAGAGTCAAACTTTTCATATTGTGGAAACGTTGGTACCAAGTCAAGATAAAGAATAAGCTCACGGGTGTCGAAGTTTAATGTATTTGTAGAGGCTTTCAATTTCGAGCTTAAAGCTTCATGTTCACGATGCATATAGGTGGCTTGGTAATTCAGAATGGCCTCGAGTTAACAGAGCAAAACGGTAAGAATCAAGTTTGATAGCCCACCATTCGGAGGACTCAATGCAAAAGAGCGCGATTACCAAAGCAAGGAAAGAGTTAGTGCAGGGTCAAAAATCGATTGCAACACCGAATTAGCGGATTCGAAGCTCACCAAGTTGAGATTTGTGCAGACTCTATCCACATGGACCCCCCTCCTCTTCAAGTCAAACGGGTCAACGGGGGGTCCCAACATTATGTTAATTAAATTAATATTTTTATTTAAATATTTTAATAATAATATTTATTATTATTATTTAAATATTTTATTTAAATATTCTTTTAATTAATTGAGAAGACTAGGTCATCAGGGAATTAATGACCCATGATGGAACCTTCTCAGGTAGTTCAACTAACTGTAATAAATACATCATGGGCCTTCATTTTAGGAATGTAATTATGACCATTTCCTCTTCTTTCTCACATATTTTTCTATAAATGTAAGTTGGAAGCTCATTTCAAAGGGTTCCAACAGTTCAGACAAGTTGGACAGTTAGATATCTCAGGCAAGAGTGTATACTTTTCAAGGGTCCTCTCTCTTCTGCAAGTTGTTCTTGTGTGTTGAGAGAACTTTCAAGCCTCCTCTTCAAGACTGTAATGGCAACTATTGCCTCTTCTGAATGTATGATGCATTGTGCATGTTATTGAAGCAATAAAAGTGTGTGTTTTGTGACTAATCTCGGTCCTTTCATCCTTCTATGCTTCTTTGTGCCTTTCTCATACTTGCAGGTACACTGTGCAAGTTTAAGTTTCTATTGCAGGTTCTTGGAGTTCTGTGCTTATCGAGTGGTGAAGTATTGCATGCAGTTGAGTTGTGGTGTCTGTTCACCCTTCTTGAGTTCATCCTTCTTCACTGGGAAACTGGTATATTTCTCGGTCTGATAAAGTTTAACAAAAGGAACGCGTGTCTCTTAGCCTGTGGTATCCTGTACCCTCTCTAAGTTGCAGTAGGTGAAGTTGACCTGTGGTGCACACACCCTCTTCAAATTAACCCTTCCTAAATCTGAAGACACCCTTTATTCGGTGCATCACCATCCCTAGTATAGTTTCATTTCTGTAAAACTCTTTCCCTAAAACCCCATGAAAATGTTAGCATAGGACTAGATAATCATTTTTGTTACACTAGGAGTAGTACAGCACTTAGTTTAGGAAGAGGAAGCCGGCCTTCTCCGGAGGTTCACCTCGAGCCCAAGTCCCACAGCTTGAGAGGTGATCCCATGTGTCCCAAT
Organism: Taxus wallichiana var. yunnanensis; assembly: GCA_018340775.1. NCBI lineage: Eukaryota > Viridiplantae > Streptophyta > Pinopsida > Cupressales > Taxaceae > Taxus > Taxus wallichiana. Next base: position 124,073,292 of record CM031237.1, read on the forward strand.
CACACCGAACGTCCTATTCACATCCTGGCCATTCGGAGGGTGCAAGTGATTTGGCGACAACAGAGAGACGGGGCCAATATTTGGTAGATGATAGAGGAGAGAAGATCCATGTGGATTTAGAGACTATGACATGGGAGATCTTTGAGGAGTGATTCAAGCTGATACTTATCTAGATGATTTATTCAATAGAGGATTGATGAGTTTCATGACCTACGACAAACATCTATGACAAAGGGATGAGCATGAGATCCAATTTTGGACTTACTTCGATGTATACTACATGCAAGATGAGCAGTCGATTCAAAGGTTCATCAAAGGCCTGAACTTAGATTTGGGAGTGGCAGTGCACATGCATTGTCTATAGAATTTAGCTAAGGCCAAGGAGAAGGCCTATATGACTGAAGAGAATAGGGTAAGACACAACAGAAAAAGATAGGGTGAGGAGTAGTATTCAGCGCATGGGACAATCGGTCGAAGGGGGTGACCCCTCCTCCTCCTTGTAGACATGAATCCGCATAGTTTTCCTTTAGGCCGCCACACCATCAACATAAGCTGCAGTAGTAATAGTAATAGACCAGCTTCACCACTTAGACATCCACAGAGATTTGATGCATAGACAGGATGGAGTATGGGGCCTCCTCCTGAGGGCTGTCATGAAACATGCACCACATAGAGATTAATCATCTGGAGCTCATCCACAAAAGCCACAACATTCCATGGTGGGATCATCAAGGTGAACAACAAAGTCCACTAGATCATCATGGGGAGATGCTTATCATTGGAGGGATCCTGGTATTTGTTACAAATGCGGAGTATAGGGACATCATTGGAGAGAGTGTCTGCATAAACCTAATAACAAGGGTAAGAGCACCATTTTAGAGCCAATAGTTAGTGAAATGGCTTAAAGACATAGGATATATGTAGTGGTATTCTAGGAAGAGCACTAGGTATAATGATTGAGACTTCAGAAAGCATCAGTGCTATTTCTAACTCTATCTTGTTTGATTCAGGCTCGTATGAATCCTTTATTTCTCCATCATTAGTAGAGTGATGAAGTTTGGTGGTAGTTAGGAAGGGTCATTGTTGGGACATTGAGTTGGATTTTGAGCCAAGCTCCTAGTGGAATCCTTAGTTAAAGAGTGTGCAATTGACCTGGGACCCTTCACCAAGACCTTTGATCTGCACATCCTTCTATTGGGTTCTTGTGGAGTCATTCTAGGTATGGATTGGTTATTTGCACACAGAGCTAGAGTGGATTGTTATAAAAAAGTGATATATTGTGCATACTATTTGGGGTTTGAGTCGGTGATACTTGAGGTTAGGAGGCATATTTCTATTCACACCATATCTGCTATGTAGCTTAAGTGGTGTGTGGATTAGGGACCTCGGTTATATGCTATTATAGTCAGCAAAAACTTAGAGGATGAATCTAGTGGGCCTTTACTTAATGATCACCCCATTTTATAGGAGTTGTCGGATGTTTTTCCCGTAAAGATACCTATCCTCCCTCCCCCACATGAGATAGATTTATACATTGATTTGGTTCCTAGAGAAAAGCGTATCAAATGTGCGTCAAATAGGATGACTACACCTCGAGCTTTCGACCTCAAGTTGTAGCCAGAGGGCATTCTTGAGAACATCCCAATCTATCCTATTGTATCCCCTTGGGGTGCATCGATGATTTTTGTGAAGAAGAAGGTCATATCCTTGAGACTGTATTGACTACATACAATCAAACAAAGTAATGATCAAGAATCATTACCCCCTTCCACACATTAATGGTTTGTTTGATCAAATGAAGGGGAATACCGCATTTTCCAAGATAGATCTTAATTCCGTTTTTCATGAGTTGAGGATTGTGGCGGGGAATATTCATAAGAAATCCTTCCATACAAGATATTTCCACTACGAATTTAAAGTTATATCATTCGGTTTGACGAGTTCCCCCACAATATTTGATGAGGGTCGTTAATCCTCTTCATTAATAGTGTCAATCCAGGTTGGTGTCTCAAGGTTGTGTGTATTAAGAGAAGAATATCTTGGAAATCATCTCCTTTAATTATAATCCAAACTTGCATAAAATAAATCACACATGCATAAATTTAAAGGGACACTTACAGAAATGTAAATACACTTGCATAAAGGAAATCACACTTGAAAAAAAAGTAAACACACTTGCATAAAAAAAATTTCTTAATTGAAAATAAAGGAAAGAGGAAAAGATACGTGTAGGTTCACAAAAGAAATTACATAACATAAAGAAACAAAAATGTACAACAAAACAAAAACTGAGAAATAAAGAAATAAACATTAACAAATTGATCCATATTCCTTGGAATGATTGGCTAGATCATTCCTTAGAAGAGGACTTAATTCATACTTTTAATTCAAAACGCGTGCGAATAACTTTACTTCAAAAGATTCGAAAGAAACAACAAATCTTTATTTCTGGGAAAAAAATTACATATCTCAGTGTAGAAGGTTGCATTTATAATTCATGAATACAACCAAATTCTTATTTTAGGAAATACAATATGATCTTATTTTTATTCCAATCCTAACAACTAAGATCTCCATCTCCACAAAATATGGAGAGAGATATACTATTGGATTCAAATCTTATCTTACTTATTTTAGGAAGATTTGCTCCCAAATATTCTCATTGCTTTTTGGTAACAAGAATCACAATGATTTTATTCTCCTACATTATTGGAAGGATTTTTTTCCTCAAAAGATGATTTTGAGTGAATACCTTTCCCGGATTTTCCATTTGACTTTGTTTTTTTATTGTGGAACTTTTGATGCTTGTTTGATATGCTTTTTCCTCGACTGTAGTTCACTAAAAGTTAGATTTACCTTCATTGGTAAAAGCTATATCAAATCTAAATTATTTTTTTGTTAAACACATTTATATGAACAAAACCTCTCTCATATTTTCTATTTGACTTTTTGTTTCAGTTTATTGGGCTTTTAGTGCTCAGATGATACACTTTTCCTCGACCTTGCACTCACTATAAGTTATATTTATATTCATTGGTAAACCCTATAGAAAATATGAATGAGGTTTTTGTTTAAAAAAATTCTATGAACAAAAACCTCTCTCATATTTTCCATTTTAATTTTTTGTTTCTTTTTATGGAACTTTTAGTGCTCGTCTGATACACTTTTCCTTAGACTACAGCTCACTGAAAGTTAGATTTCTCTTCATTGGTAAAACTCTGTAGAAAATATGAATGAGGTTTTTGTTAAAAACATTGATATGAAAAAAACCTCTCTCATATTTCCTATTGGATTCTTTGATTTTTCACAATTCCTCAAAAACTATCATTCCGTTGATGCAGGTTCTGGAGCTAACGTTACTCTATTGATGTAGGTTCCGGAGCTAACTCCAATGGTTCTGAGCTAACGTTACTTTATTGATGCAGGTTCTGAGCTAAATCCAATGGTTTCAGAGCTAAAATTATAGGTTCTCAAGGTGATTCCAATGCTTCAGAGCTAACGTCAGCAGTTCCGTGAGCTAACTTTGTAGGTTCTAGAGCTAACTCCAATGGTTCTGGAGCTAACTAAAACAACTATAAATTTTGCATGCAATCTCGGATTGAGATGATTATTTTTTTGAACTTGCATAATTTTCCAAGAGGAATATGAATATGAAATCATATTTGAGTTTATATGTACTATTCATGATCAGTTCCATTTTTCCCAATACTAGCATTATCTTTCCTTTATGGCCTGCATACACAAGACTTTGCATCTTTTCCTAAATAATCAATAGTATTAGTCAACAAAATAGATTAAAAAATATTTCTAAATAATGAACAACATATATATCCTATATTCTATCTTAAGAAAACTATAAAATCCTAGATTACATTTAAATCTACTTTAAAAGATAACTTGGAAGGACAAAATAATGGTAATTTATGTCCAATTCATGGCCTCATCATTATTCATGAGTTTTATGAATGCATTATTCAGACATTATTGGACCACTTCATGCTCATATTTATAGATGACATACTGATATACTCATGCACACATGAGGAGCACGAGGACCACCTTCAATAGGTTCTGTAGTGTCTTCAAGAGGAGCAACTTTAGAGGAACCTCGAGAAGTTTACATTCTTTCTAAAAGAGGTTCAAAAAAGATTCAGGTCACATGATATATGGGGAAGGTATCACAATAGATCCTTCCAAGATTAGAGATATTATTCATTGACCACTGCTAACTATTTTGAATGAGGTACGTAGCTTTATGGGATTGGCAAGGTACTACAAAAAAATTGTTCAGGACTTCTCACGCATTTCTCATCCGATCACTTCCATTCAGGGAAAAGGGAATAAGATTATTTGGTCAGAAAAATGTGAGCAATCCTTTAGGACACTAAAGGAGTTCCTCAAGTAAAAATCCTATTTTAGTAGTGTCGGATCCATAGATGGACTTCTTTTTTTTTTGACATATGCTTCGTTGGTAGGGATAGGAGGATTTTTTATGCGCAGATGGCCGTGTTGTTTCCTTTGAGTATTGAAAACTCAAGGATTCTGAGCTCAATTATCTGACTCATGACCTTGAGCTTACGGAATTGGTTCGTAATTTTTTTGGTGGTGCCGTTTTCTAATAGGAAGGAGGTTCATTCTAAGGACAGATCACTTGAGCCTACAACATCTCATCACACAACATAATCTTGACAAATGGTAAAGACATTAGATGGATATTTTATGCAAGTATGACATGGAAATTGAACATTTCAAGGGGAAGGAGAATGTGGTTATAGATTCTTAGAGGAATTTGGCTATGACTACTTCAAAGTGGATATAGAATTATGAAGTAGGATTTTGGCAGATTCCAAATGGTAACTTATACCTTTTAACTAGAGTAGAGATTAAGTCTCAAATACCCCTTAAGGGAAAGTTTGAGGGATTGACACCGGAGCCGATGGACTTATTAGAAATAGAGGATAGATCTATGTTCTTGTGGATTGAGATCTGAGGTAGGTCATTCTAGCGAGAGGCACATCGTGCACCTTATTCAACCCATCCAGGTGAAGAAGATGCGTGCCACACTTGAGTCAACTATTTTATTGGAGAGGGATTACGAGAGGTATAGCTCTATTTGTATCTCATTGTTTGGAGTTTCGAATGTGAAGGTTGAGAATCAACATCTAACTAGCCTTCTATATCCTCATGCTATACCAAAGTGGAAATGAGACACTATTTCTATGGACATCATAGTAGAGATACATATGTTGAGATATCACCATGACACCATCATGGTCACGTTGGATAAATTGAGAAAGGTGTCTCATTTTTCTCCAATGAAGATAACCTATACAACTAGTGCAATGGCTCAAGTGTATTTGGATGAGATAGTGAGGTTCCATGGGATTTCGTAAATATTATCTCGCGACCATGATCCCTTATACACATCACATTTTTGGACCACTGTGCATTTTTTCTTGGGAAAACATCAATTTTAGTACATCCTATCACATCGAGAGATATGGTCGATGGAGTGAGTGAACCATATTTTAGAAGACATGATTTAGATGTACATCATGAATCATCGATCACATTGGTATCGTATCTATATCTCTTAGAGTTTGCATACACAACAACAACTTCCAGATTTCTATCGGCATGGAACAATTAAAATCTTTTTATGGCAAAGAGTGTAAGAGTCCATCAGTGTTGGGATAGGCTAGATGATAGGGTGAATATTATGCAATTCATGTTATAGGATATGAAGTAGTATGTCACCTTGATTATGTAGAGATTATAAGAGGCACATGATAGGAAAAATAATTATATATATCGAGGAGAGTATACCATAGTTACATAGCCTTGTCACCCATCTTGTCTCGCATCCATGATGTGCTCCATGTTTTTGTTCTTAGCAGATACATACCTAATCCTTATCATATATTTGATTGAATTGCATTGCAGGTATAGAGCAAGGACAAGTGATGGTGGGTCCCATGCACATTTTAGAATGCAGACCCTGGGCCTTCGAGAACATGAGATTGATCGGTGCGCATTCAAGGGGATCGTATGATGAGACAAAAATACTTCGAGGATGCCACACATTGACAAGCCCAGCCTCCCACACTTGTTCTAATGACTTCTAGGATTAAATTGTGTCTAAGGGGAGGGGGATGTAGTGCCCACTCCTCTTCGACATTTATCTTACTATGATTTTTCTTACTATGGACTAGAGACATGGACATTGTTATCATATTTGATCAGTAGACATTGATAGATGGACATTGTTATTATATTTTGATTAGCATGTTGATAGACAATATAAATATTTTGATTATTGATATGTGATGACTCATATTTTGATTATATGGACTTCTCGAGGCATGGATAGATGTTCCAATACCGATGATGACATAGTGTTGCTACTTTATATATACTGACACTTTGGATTCTTGACGTATTGATTTTGTTAGATGATCGAGCTAGTCTTGTGATCTCATTTTTGTTGATGAAATGGTAAAATTGAAATATTTACAAACTATAAATAATTAACAAAATCACGTAACTCTAATGATGATATAGTTAAGTATATCATGTTATCAAATGATGTGTATGTATGTTTTATTATTTGATGTATTGAATGTGGCCTTGAGGCCAAGGGGTATTGTTTGATTATTATAGGAATTTAGTACATCACGACAACAAGATGTGGGTTAGGAGACTAACAATGGAGGAAAATTGGATATTTCCAATAAGGTAACCTTGGAAACTTTGTGTATGTGTCTTGTTGTACTTTTTGGAGGTCCACAAGGGGGGTAGCCTCATGTGTGACCAAGGGGTTTTAATGTTGGTTTTAATTCATTTATTTTCATTTGTTTAGTTGTGCATGTGGTTCATTTATTGTAATATTTGTTCACTTTATTATTACTTAAGTAATGTGCTTGTTTTAGTTTATTAAGCATGTGATTGAGATAAGTGAGATGTGACAAATGGGAAATTAATATGGTAGATAGTCCTCATGATTTTATTTATTTGAGTTATATTTTATTGATTTTGGTGTTGAGTACTCAACCTTACTTTTCCAAACTCGAATTTTGGCTTTAAAGCCATGTTTCGAGGCTTGTGGGACAAGTTAGATTCATCCCATGCCTTCTAAACTCACCCACCAACTACACCTATGATGTGGGGGGGCTTATTTTAGGCCTTATTATGTTTTTTATAGTAGAAAATGGCAATTAATTGCACTTTATGATAACTCATTTAATTTTGTCCTTAGAAGTATGGAGTAGTGGTTTACGTGTGGAAGGAAAATGTTTCATATTCTCACGTCCCACCAATTTATGAGCCTTACGCTTGGTGTTTGACCATGTGAGGTGGAGTTTAGGAGAGTGATGTGGCATCCTACTGGAGCCGCCTCACCGTCATCTCCTCTTTTTCTATTTATGAGAATGATTTTGAAAAATTTTGGGTTACTTGTTTTGATTTTACACTTGCATAATTTTACTTAATTTTCTTGGACTTCTTATGGGGAGAGATTTTGGAGTTGAATTTTGGGATTTTCTTGGATTGGGAGAAGATGGAAGTTGTGCTAGAAGATTTTTTGAAGATGTTATTGCAAGGTAGGATCTACACCCTTGTATTTGATTTTTATTTTTGTATGTTTGCTTGTAAAATGAATGAATGTTGTGTTGTTTTGTATTTGGGTAGTATGACCTTAAGGATGTTGTGGGAGAAGGAAAATGGGGATATTTTGAGAGATGGACAACAATTTTGTATATGCATTTGGAGGAGTCTAGGTTAAGTCTCCCACCTTGTGATAATAAGAAAGATTTCTTGCTTATTTTGATATGTTTCATTGAGGGAGTGATAAGAGATTGAGGGAGAGATAAGAGTCGAGGTAGGAGAAGAATTTTGTTTTGGTTGTGTGGATGAATTTTTTGGAGGATTTTAAGGTAGACACTTAACCCATTGGGAGGCATAAGGGATTCCCCATATTTCTCTTCTCCCTTGGCTTAGATTTTAAGCCTTTGTGCTTGGGAAAATTATATGTTGTTGTCATTATTATATTGTGCTTGTTGTGTTGTAAGTCTTGTTGTGAATGGATTTTTTTAAAGTCATTTGTAAACATTGTCATGGTTTCTTAATATCCCTTATTGCTTCATTGTTGGGGTCTGGGGGCCAATGAAAAGTGAGGCTTCCCCTTCTCATAGGAATATATGTTGGGAGGAGAGCATTGCCTACTCCCCTTCCTTGTTGTGTTTTGAAGTTGAAGAAAATGGTGAACCTCAAGTCAAGCCTTGGACATAGTTACATTTTTGAAGACAAAGAAGGAGAAGGTTTTTTTAAATTTTGGCATGTTTTCACCACTTAAGTGGAGGAATTTTGTAACATGCATTTTAAAGTAGATTTCTTTATTATGTATTATGGAAATTTTATTTGTACTATTTATTCAAGAAATGTATATGTTTGAAAAGAGGAATATTTATGTTTAATTATTATATATATATATATATATATATATCTATATTTGATTATTAAATTATTTTTAATATTGAAAGACTATGTATTATAATTGGTAGATGGCTTCTAATAAATTTTTTTATAATTAATATAATAAAGAAAATGGTTTCTTTATAAGTGTTAGGGCATGTATGGGCCTATGTGGATCTTTAAGGAATGGCATAGTGGGTAGGGTGGGGTGGCGCCCCACCCATATACACATAACCTCAAAAAAAAAAAATAGCCACGGCCAATGTTTATGATTTGCGTTGTGTTTTTTATATAATCGCCCAAACCCTTAATAACATAAACATATATATATATATATATATATATATATATATATATATATATATATATATATATATATATATGTATGTATGTATGTATGTATGTATGTATGTATGTATGTATGTATGTATGTATCTACACCCACAAAACCCTACATCCATGAATATACCTCATTTTTAACTAAAAATAAAAAGGAGCAAATAATGTCCATAACCTAAATAGGGTAAACTATCCACAAAATACTAATACAAAATGAAATACATGGAAAACACTAGAGAGAGAGACAATGGAAGCATACAAATCTATGTGTATCCATCCAATATGTTAATGCAAACATATAAATCAGATAGCTCATTGAAAAGCTCTATGGCCTCCTTTCTTCCAAACCTACAAAAATCCAAAGAATAAATAAAAGAAAATTAGGGGAAAAGGGAATAATAAAGAAATGATAAGGATTTTAGGGCATTTTAGAAAACCTAAGATCCAAGGGTCCATTTTAATCTAGTCTAAGGGTGGAGAATTGTCGCTACAATCTTAAGTTTGAGGCATTTTCATGGGAATGGTACTTAAATAAAGTGTATTGATAATTGGTTAATGGGGCCACTAATATGGTTAGACCAAGTCATGTGAGCCCTTTTATTTTGGGAGTAATAAATTAATATTATTGTGCATGGTTATTTAGATAATGATCTAAAAGGGGATTAAATTAATTAAAAATAGAATGCATGGTAAATATAGTTAATGATGGGCATGGGTGCTAATGTTAATACGTGAAATAGATTTAGATCAACTTGGTAAATGATTAAATTATGAACTCTAGATGAAATTGAATGGGTAAAGCAATGTGATTAAAATAGCCATGATTTAAATTTAAAAAATAAAGGGAAAACCTTAGAGAGAGGATTATAAATGCATCTAGAATTAAATTAATAATATTTGATTATTAATTTAATTCCAATTAACTTATGAATGTGTAGAAGTTAATAAACTTTCAATTATTTGACAGTAATTAATAATTATCACCCTTGAGACCTTTTTTAAACAAAAAAATTACCATAATTTTCGTAAGTAATTAATGAGTGTTGTCTTGATTTTTAGTGTCAAATTGTTGAGGGTGTTACTTTATACAATGAAGTGGGTCCATAGGTTCAACCACTCCATGGAGAATCTCATGACCCTATTCCAACACATTACTACATTAAAACAACATGCCAAAATAATAAACATAATTTCCAAGTGGCATCAAATCCAACTCGCTTTGGGCCAAGCAAGAAAATAAATTCATACACAAGGTAGCATTTTAACTTAAATTTAAATCCATACAAGTAAAAAAATAGATAAATACCTATAATTAGTGGAAAATCCACATGTTAGTGTAATAACCAGACAAAATGCCCAAAATTACAACAATTCAACTAAAATTTAAATAGAAATTTTTTTGTTAGTTCCGTATGGAGATTAAAAAAGTCAAATTTACGAATAAAATAGATATATAGAAATAGCATATCATAATCACTACATGGCATAATACACCCACCAAAGGGGTACTCATAGATTTTCTAGCAGTCAGACATCGAGCCTCAACTCATAAGAAACATATCAAATAATACAACTGTCATAATCTCTTACTAAATAATCCCTCCATACTCCCACAAGGCTCATCATAGTCAAAATCACATAATATTTTTTAATTGAAAAACCAATAAGAGAGAGAAGGGACACTAGTTTCTATAAGTTGAGCCTAAGGTAATGTGCATCCATAATATATTGATCGAGCTAAAGTATACTAAACTGATATAATTCATTTTTCACCATATAAGACTCCATTTCCTAACTCATACTCACTCAACATTAGTAAAACTTAGTCCATGAATCCTCTCTACACATACACTCTTAATGATTTCTCCCCTTAGGGTTGGTTAGTGTAAGGTTCACAACAAAACACATAACTACATTACTACCAAAATGGTGATTTACACACATTAATGATACAGCCTTACACAGTATATATACAAGGTATAACACAATCATTACATTCACGAGTTACAATACATCATGTTTCCATATAATGCACTCAAGGTGCCAATAGGGGTCATCCGATCACTCGTATGCCCATAATTCAGACATGAACCATCACATATTACATGAATTATATGTAATATGAACATTGTGAATAACATTACAAAGATATGGTCAAATCCCAATATAACATGGTGACACACACGATCACGATCATACAACAAATCAACACACCTACATATCACAAAATGATAGGATACTCCAACAATCCGCAATCCACAATATCATTATTTTCACACACATAAAGATGGCACATCCCACGTAAACTCCTCATTGAAGCAAGGAAATGGAGAGTGAATACTATCATCACAAGCACATCAACAGACAAAAATAGGCACCAAGTGACATGCACAACATGTGTGTTCATAATATCACAATTACAACATTGGTCACATCACAACGTATATCACATTACTCTTCCTAGCTTCACCACCACCATGCAAAAATAATCACAACTCTAATTTGTTGTAGAGTTTTGAGAGCATGAAGCTCCACTGTGATACCAAATGTAACACCCACTTCTTACACACATAAATACAACAGTAAAAATACTAGAATATTTTTTTTGACTTACATTGTAGTACACACGACACTACAGTGTATCACTTATGATCTTGTAAACACATGATATTTTGGCACATAAATTAACTCACATAGATAACATGAAAACACGTGATGCACATCAAGGCATTTTTGTTCACAAATAACAAGGAACAACATAACGATTCAACTAAAGTATAAAATTATATGTAGGGTCTTCTCACAACATGATAATTTTAGGATTACACATGTACTACAATCATGTCTCAATCCTTAACTTAGGTTCTAAAAAATATCATACTAAGATAATTGTACGTTCCTTTTCCATATGTGATATTTCCTTTATATTTTTTAACATTTAACTTATGGCGTGTCTCATTGATTAAGGGTCATCTACATAATTTCACTTACTTTTTTAATTCACTCGCTTATTACTAACGTATTTAAGTTACAAACAAGACTATTTACATACACACAAGGCTACTAGGTCTTATCCCTAGGTTTCACTCTTAAGGTATGTATTTTTATTTTATATCATACCTCTATTACAAAATGGCACAAGTGTAATTCCAAAGGATGAGAAGTTAATGTTTATTTTGTAAGGATTTAGGGCCGCATTTTGTTCACTCATTTATAAATTTATAATTGATTTAGTACCACTAAGGATTATATATGAAATAGGTTCTTTATCCATACCAAGAGGGTTAAATCACATTGCAAGGAAGATCATGATTTAATTTTTCTATGGAATAACATCGCACGCTTACACTTCGTAAGGACAAGCGCCAATTATAGTTTTATGATATTTATGATTCAAAAATTAGTTAATGATTCGAAGGCACTTAACAAGGTAACATACTTCCTCATTTCGTTTCTAGATTAGGTTTCTTGAGTATGGTTTTATGACCAAATTAAGAGGTTACCTCCTAACTAGGTTCATATACCTTTCGTAATGATTTGTGTAACCTATTTATTAATATGGACATTTGTATTCTCATGAGACCACTAATGCCTATCTTAGGGATTTGTCTCTAAGTACATGATCACCTAATTTCACATCATTCATTCATTACCTAATAGGACTAGTGGGAGAGTGAAATGAAGTAGCTCATCATTTTAAGGGTTAAGGTTCACATTAGAATTTACACAACGTGGTATTGTTTCTCATCACAAGATGGTTTAACATGATAAGAGAATGACCTAAATTTCACCTTTTTCAAGTACATTTGTTATCCCAATTTTCCCCTCAACAAAACTAGTCAAACATGACCCCGCACAAAAGAAAATTGTAAGGGCCGGGCCTAATCACACGAGCCCACATTTTAAATCCAAAAATTAAGGGAAAGTGTCGGTGAAGGAGGCCAATGATGTCAAAAGAGACTAGAGGCTAAATAAGAAATAATCGAGAAAGGACTCGAAGTTCTCGACTTCACATATGAGTCTACCCAGGGCCAAGTGACGAATCGCCGAAGGTGCCATGTGCCTCATCGATGCAATTCCAAGGGTAGAATCCAAAATGGATACCCCAAAAGCGCAGGCTTGCCACGTGTCCGTAAGTCAAAAGGGGGCAGAGCCGGCCATTGAATCAACTAAGTATAGAAGAGCCAACAAAAGCCTCCATGTTTCCAAATGACACAACTCAAAGGTTAGCCCAAGGACAGCCCTCAAATGAGCATAGGATTCCCACGTGTCCATGGCTTGAGGAGACAGAGTTTCGGAGTTGAAAAGTATCGTGTGCACAGTAAGGCTCCATGTTTCCAAACGACACACCTCCAAAGGTCAGGCCCAAGTGGTAGTCCCAAAATGAGCGCTAGATTTCCACACGGCCATGGCCCGAGTGAGACAAAGTAAGTAGTTAAAAAGTCTTAGGTTAGGTAAGCCTCCACGTGTCCCTTCAAAGTTGCTCTTTCAAGAGGCGAATCCAAAAGTGTTCTCCAAACATGTACTAGCTCTTCATGTGTCTAGGGTCCAACAATTGTTCCTAAATCAAGAGCAGGCCCAAATTAGCTAAGTATAAAGGAGGCCAATGGAAGCCTCCATGTGTTCACCAAGACATCCTCAAGGTTAAAATCTCAGAGGTGGTCCTCAAACAAGTGCAGGATCGCCACATCGTTAGAGTCAAAAGGGGGAAGAGTTGGCCCGAATAGGCTAAGTGCAACAAGGTCGGCAAAACCTCCACATGCCTCATCTACACAACTTTAAAAACAAAATCTAGAGGCAGGTCCCAAATGTGAGTTTGAGCCTCCATGTGTCTAGGGTCAGTATATAGTGTCTCCACAATCAAGATGGGCTTAGGCAGAATACAAAGGAAATAGAGTAGGCCCATGGATGATGCCACGTATCTCGACGGTGCAACTAAGAGAGCATGTGGAAGGGCCGTAATCTTCAAAATATGTAGGGCTGCCACGTGGACCCTATATGGGTATAACCTTTGTATATTGCATGAGCCCGCATTAAACACATGACCCTAGCACCTTCGTAAATCTATGACTTTCAACCAAGAGCTTGAAATTGAGTAGGAGAAGACTTTTTGGAAAGCTCCTAGGCATGATACTCACCCGCCACCACTAATGATCCGTTGATCAACCATTTTTGAGGCTATCAATTCTCTCACCTATCACCGTGATGAATAATAGACTCCTTTCTTTCTCGAAAGCGAACAACGCATGAAGGCATGGGTCTTGCAGTTGAAGCCCATCATTATTATAGGTGGATTTTAATGCTTTCTGGAGTGGTTGGAGTAGGTGAATTCAATGCTCTTACAGGGGTGGTTTAAGTAGGATTCAAAATATTCCCTCTCTCCTTCTCTCAATCTTCTATATATCAGAAAGGAGGGCATATTTCTATAGGTTTGTCATCTTTTCTCTCCTACCCCCATGTCTCTTTCTTCCCTACGGTTGGAATGTGGAGCTTAAGCCTCCTCTCTTGGATTTGTAATGGCATTTTCTTGACTCTTTCCCACCGATGATATACTATGTGAAATCATGGAGCAATAAAATTTGTTTTGTGATGCATTTTTTTCCATCCTTATTTTATTATCTCTTCTCGCCTCTCATCATTACAGGTGTGTATGTGAATACTTCTAATGTCTATTTAGTGGTTTTGGGATTTGTGTTTAATGGATTGAAGTGGTGTTTCATGTGAATTTTATCTCTTCTCTGTGGTGTAGGATTTCTTTACTTTCATTCTCTCTCTCTCTTGTCTCCTCGGCATTGTTAGATTAGAGTAGATAATCGCATTTACTTCCTTAGAAGTAGTTTACCATTACGATTAGGAAGAAGAACTGGATTTCTCCTGAAGAAGAAGTCAACTTTCTCAGAGGGCCATCTCAATTTCACAAGTCCCACAGCTTAAGAAATGGTCTCATGTTATTCAGTCACACCGAATGCCCCATGCAGATCTTAGGCCATTCAGGGGGTGTTATGATTTTGCATCAACAACATCATCTTTGGTTACATTTTCACCAACTAATAATGAATTAAAATATTGCTAATGTTCACCATTAATTCATATTATTACACCATAAAAACCAAATGATAAATTATATTGTGTATTAGATCCCAACTCTTAAATGAGACTTTCAAAGCTACTTGGCATTCTTTGCCACCCAACACCCTTCACTCAACACATGTGTTGGTCTAAGAGGTTTTTTCATCATGTTTAATACATCAGTTTCAATGGAATACTACCTTAACAGAACACATTCTCCTTACTACACACACGAATACCAATGCTAGGAGGGAACTACAACTTAAGACAATTTTTTACCATGTTCTTCCTAACCATCAGGTTCACGACGATGTCATTAAGAATGCAAGCTATGAAGATTCACTAAAACTTGAAATTTATTTTCCCAAGCTAAAGGGTGCCATCGAGTGTAAATATTTGAGTTCATCCTAAGGTTTTAGTTTTCTATAGTAAAAGGAATCACACTAGAAGGGTAGTTATGCATGAATTTTATACTAGGGTTTCCTGTTTTGTTTAGATTTCTTTATTACATTTTCAAGGTAAGTAACAAAACACCAAATATTTAATCATCAAATTGCACAATGGATATGCATTACAAGATATTAAATTCAATTTAATTTATCATATATATCCAACCATTTTTTTAAAGAATGGAGAGTAATTAATTCATCAATTTCCAAAACAATCCTTTCCAATCAAAAATATATAACAAGTATACTAAGTTTATTACTTTCCATAAATTGGTATTAAAGTACGTCAGAAATTGATCATAATATTTCCTTTCAAAACATTTACCATGAATGTCTAAGGCCTTTCTCATTTCTATACATATGTAATTCAATTATGAATACAATAATTAATTATTCCATTCAACTTTCTTCAATCAAAAGAATAAATGTAACTTTTATACGTCTTCCTTCTTTTATAATTCACAAATTCCATCTGCAAGATTGTTAGCATATGTCATTTTAGATAAACTGAGCATCATGGGTAACTAAATATTAAGAACAACATGCTCTAACTTAACAATTTCGTAAAAGTGCACTACTTTTTAAAGAAATCATACGCATGTTCATAGCAAGTAAAAAATGCTTTGTTAAACATGCTATGAATAATCATGATAAATGAAACCATAAAAGAAGCCAATTTAAGTCATACACTTCATCACAATTTTTCTATCAATAATAAACTTCTTCACTACTTAACGCATACAAACAAACTACATTTGATCCAATTCAATCATAAACCAAAATTACAGGTGTAACATTATTTTAGTCATATATTCCTCATTCTTATATGCCCGAAATCATTTACCTTGTTTAAAAATTGTAATATCTTAATGTTATGCCAATTTTTCACCCCAAAATTAACCAAACCCAACCCTACACAGGAAGAAATCTAAAGGATGCATTCCTATCATACGAGCCCATGTTTCGAATCGAACAGTCAGCCTTTACAAGTAGACTTGGAAATGGATAAACCAGAGGCTTAAAGGAGGAAAACAACGTCAAGGAGGCCAGAGGGTCTCAGGAGAGAAATGGGGAAATGCTCAAAGTCTTTGGAATTCACAAACGATTCAAATCAGGCCTAAATTGGTGAAGTATGGAAGAGACGATGAAAGCTGCCAAGTTTCTCAATGGCGCACCTTCAAGGGTCAAGCCAAGGGTGGTTCTCCAAACAAGAATGAAGCCTCTCACGTGTCAGGAGCCCCCAAAAGTCACAATGACCATTGAAAAGTCTTCAAGTTAGTGGAAGGTGCCACGTGTCGACTCATGCAACTTTAAAGATAAATCCAAAGAGTGGAGACTCAAACATGCGCCATCCTGCCACATAGTCAAGGTTCGAGAAAAGCATCAGCTTGAATCGGCTAAGTATCGTAAACTCATGAAAGGTGCCACGTGTCTCTTCGGTGCATCTTCAAAAGTGAAACTAAAAGTGGGTCTCCTAGAAGAGCGCTAACCTTCCACATGTCCCAAGTTTGAAAAGGGATAGATCTCATAGGTTCAAAATTCAAAATGGGGTAGCATTAGTAGAGGGTGCCACGTGCATCAACGGTGTAACTTCAAAAGGGGAAGCCCAAGGGCCGCACCTAAAACTAGTGTCAGAGCTTCCACGTGTCCAAAAATAAAAAGAAACAGATCCGATAGCTTAAATCGACTAAGTATGGAAGGGATGACGGAGACCTCCACGTGTCATCTCCACGAAACTTCAAAAGCAAAATCTAAATGTGATCCCCAAAATAGCCGCAAGCTCTACATGTGTGCATGTCTCAAGTCAAGGTGGGAAGGTGGGTAACCGGGTGTAATGACCACCAAAATGACTACTCAAGACCCAATAACAACCTAGGTTTAGCGAGAAAAATTAAGGAATAATTTTTTCTAAAAAAGCGTGACCACTACTAGGCTTCAAGCAACAATTGTCACAACAAGGATTCACATCCAATTATAATTAACTAAAATAAATTTTCTCATTGTAACATACATTGGATCCATATTGTTTAATTAATGAGTATAATTAATCTAATTATAGTTAAATTTTCCTTAATCAATTTTAGAGGGTCGAAAGGGCGTATAAAGGAATTAAATACCTTAGGCATTTAATTCCACTAGGTCTAAACAATAAACAAGGTTCTTATTTTCATGGATATAAAAACATTTCCTTATCCCCTCAATTCGTGTCCCATAAAAAGGTCAACCCATGCCTAGAGTTAAACATTTAAGTTAAATGAGGTAATTTCCCATTTATCCACTCTCAGTGCTCATCTTTGCACTTGAACCTGATTTTTTCACATACTTAATGCACATAGGGTTTTCTGAAAAAAATTCATGAGATTGGAAATTTCTTCCCCTTTTCAATGATATAAAGAAGTCCTCCTAACTCCTCATATTTCTTAAGTTATTGACCTCAAAGGCCTCAGGGAATTTTTTTTTCTCAAAAGCAGCCCTCCGCTACTGGGAAGAAACTTTTCCCAAAGGTGGGCTCATGGGCTTGGGGTGGAAGAAAATTTTCCCAAAGGCAAGCTCATGGGTCTAGGAATAAATTATTCCCAAAGGCGGGCCTACGGGCCTAAGGAAGAAAATTTTCCCAAGTGTTGTAAGGGACACGTGGAACGTTGTTAAGCCCACGCGAGAAGGCAGGTCGTCTAAGGTAATTTGGATTTTAACTCTTTTGTTTGAAAGGAAAAAAGGTTCAAAACCCCATAACTCCGCTTAAGCCCAAGGATGAATATGTCCCCGCCCAAAACATCAAGCGGGGAGCTTTACCATCAGTGAGAACTTAGAAATGTTTCGTTTTGTGTTAAAAAGTGCGAAGGTTAAATATAAACCACACCTCCACCTACACCAAGCGAAGCCACGTGTTAATCCAACAGTGACCTGCGGGAAGGTGGGTTGATGGGGAATGTTAGGAATTTTTGCCAATAGTTTCCCAAAAGTGGTATGGTCTAAAACAGTATGTGCCTCCGCCAACGCCTAAAGAAGCCACGTGTCAGACCCACACAATGACTCGTGGGGGAGACTTATGATTTTTTTCCCTGCTTCGTAAAGCAAAGTTCAAGGTGCTGGGCCGTAAACTCTGCGGAATCCTTTTCCCAAAAGTGAATTTTCGGGGATATAAGGCCGTGGAGGAATTTGTGACTTTTTACTTTTTTTTTGCAAAAATTTCCCCAAGTAATTTTTTGGGCTCGCATGGTACGATTTACAAACATTTCCCCTTTAAAAAAACTCAGTGAAGTAAAAACTTGAGTATTACGCATAAATTTTGATTTGAAAGCTCAGATTTGCAAAAATGAGGAATTTTTGGAAAGGGCTCAAACTCCTCTTTTGCATAAGAAACACAAAAATTAATTTTTGTTGACAAAACTTAATTGGGTGAATTTTAAGAAAACGCTTTCCTCGTCATTTAAAATGTTAACTAGACTTTTTAACTCAATAGAATTAATTCAATCTCGCCATTCTTTCTTCCTCAACATGCCAAATCGACATGGAGGATTGCACTTGGAAGTATTTGGATGGATTTTGTAGGTTTTAATTGATGGATTGAGTTTCAAAACGAAGTTTCCCCTTTAATCTAGAAACATCTAAGTTTTTGTCTAAGTATGATTAATCGAAGTCTAATAAATTT